>KN891942.1:24739-54721 GCA_000934455.1 Apostichopus parvimensis
GGGGCCTTGTCTATACCAGACAACAAGTCCTCCTGGAGATCCTCGCTAACAGCAGCCCTGGAGTACAGGTTCGAAAAGAACGACCCAAATACTCCTAGGACTGCCTGCGGGCTCTCCACGACGGCCCCACCAAGATGACACACTGCCCTTATTCTGCGGTCAACCACAGACTTGGTGTCGACCCGGTGAAAACGAATAGTGGGCTTCTCGTCCGCCTCAACAAACTGGATTCTGGCACGCACTCGGGCTCCGTGCAGTTTCTCATCGAGAAACACTCCAAGTGCATGCAGATCAGACGATGAAAAACCATCCCTTGCTCTGTTGCACAAGGAATGGAACTTGAATCTCCGTTGGTGAGCTCTCTCAACACAATACCTGATTGCGAACTGCTTGATGAGGGACTTCACCTCGTCCCACCAGACTAACGCATTGGGAAAAGCAGGCTTGAGGGACTACCATCCTCTGTACTTCTCGACAAATTGCTCCTTGAAGTTTTGCTCTTTAACAATTTCCGTGTTCAGCCGCCAAAGTCCCTTCTCCACATGAAAGGACTCCGGCAGCTGCAAGCGCAAACAACAGCGTCATGATCAGATAAAGGACATGAAATAATCGAGCACCGAGATCGAGGAAACTTGCGCGGGGCATAAAACCTGTCGAGTCTGGATGAAACTGTTCCATCTGGTTTATGCCACGTACAAGTAACCACCTGGGGATTTTGGGACCTCCAAACATCCACAAGATCTCGGTGCTCGACAAACAAGCCTAGCTCAATCATGCCGGTGGTACAATTGGGGGACATAGTTAAAGTGTCAATTTGTATCAATAAAGTATCAATAAAGTGTCAATTGTATCCCAAGGATACAATTTGCCTTACCCGGTACAAAGGATGGCAACACCGTGAAGAAATTTTATACATGCTGGCCGGTTGGGGGCATACACATTGCAAACCACCAACTCACCCCGCGTGAGCCTTAAGTGTATGCACACCACCCGACCTTCATGGTCTTTCTCCACTTTCCCCACACAATGACACAGTTTTGGGGACACCAAAATTACAGTCCCGCAAGATGCCCCTGATCCAAAGGAGGCATAAAGGCCTCCTCCCCACTCCAAGGACCAAAGATGAACATCACTCTCACAAGATATATAGGTCTCTTGCAAAAGGACCACATCCACTTGGAGCAACTTGCAGAACTGTAAAATCCGTCGCCTTTTTGGGGTACCCCTCATCCCATTCACATTAAGGGTGACGAGGGATAAGGTGTCTGGTGTCATAACCTGCGATGTTTTCCCAATACGGCTCTTTTCAGGCCCTTAGCGGTGTTTCCCCTTTTCCTACGACCTAGCAGACCTCTTAGCTCCTCGTCACAAGGAACAGGAGGTCCACTAGCGACCATCGCGTCCGGTATAGTGGAAGCGACTGCGGGCAGGGTGGAAGGGCCGCTCGAGTCAATGAGATCAGTGGCGTGTTTTGTCTCATGAAACCAATCGGAGGACTCCAACCGGAAGTGCAGTCCTCCATTGGCGAGTCCGAATCTGGGCCACTTAATGTCTCTTGGGCCGGTTGACTCGAGGCCCGACTAGTGTCACCGATAGCGGGCGTAGCTACCGGTGAACCAGTACAAGCGGCATCCTGCTCGGCATGCCACTCCGCTAATACCATCTCCGCCGTTTTGTCCTGCTCCGCCTCAGTGGGCAGGCTGGCAGTCTCGGCCGGAGCGGCAACTTCCTCCAGGGACGAGGTGGAACACGAAGGGCAGTTGAAAACCTCCACCGGGGCGCTAGTGTCGGACACTGGGGCGATGAGAGGAGCATCAGGTGATTCGGTGTGAAAGGCCGGGACGGGGACCACTTCAACCACGCCCGTAGCCACTCTCGCGGCGTATGAGCGGTCTGGGCATAAACGAGCGAGATGGCCCGTTTTCCCACACGAGTTACATACGATATCCCCTTTACACTCGGCCAGGGTATGCCCAACCTGTAAACAGCGGCCGCACCGCTTGTTCGGGCACAACCTGGCCTCATGCCCTTCCAGCCCACACCTCCAACAAGTGCGATGCTGGCCCGGGTATGCAATGTGGGCCCTGTGCCCCATAGCCGACAAGGTAGAGGGGATATCGGACTTGAGTTGTAATCTAACTCGTCTGGTCCCGGTCTTTACACCCTTACATTCAAGGAATTCCGGCTCCTCGTAGCCGGTTACTTTCCCAAAACGCCCCAGTGTCCGCACAACAATCTGTTCAGATAGTCCAGAGGGAGATGGAGGACTGTCACCCACACCGAACTATCATACGGTGTGACCTTCAGTCCCTCGACTCCCTCCAACACATGGACGCCTCGGACGCGGGAAGCCTCCGAGGTAAAACGAACATCAAAACAATTCATACCCCGGAGAGGTTTACGCTGAAGCGCGTCAACCTCTCCAGGGATTTTTAAACCAACAGAACGCAAAACTGAAAAAAACTTGTCCGGGGACGACCTTAGCCTCCCCCGAAAAACTCAACAATACGATTTTGCTGTCAAGGCGATCCGCCATGACAGCTAGGGGTGTGGCAAAGCCACGCACCTATACAAAAACCAAAACGAAAGAAACCCAAAACACACAAACCACACTAACACAAACTGCAAACTAATGAAAGGCCAACGTAAAAACACAAAAAGGTGTGGTCAACGAAAAGTGGAGAGCAGCCGAAAACACGTCCGCACTCCACGAGAACTGAACTGAATTGATGCGATTGGAGAGGATAATTTTTGATTTCATTTGGGGAAGCGCAAACCAAACCTTGTCAAAAGGACCGTTCTATATAAGACCCCCTTGAGCGGTGGGCTTGGTTTGGTCCACCTACCATCTATACTGCGCTTTCTCCTTTTGAAAGGTGTTTTTGTTGCGTTTGAGAATCCTTCGTTTCCCTTTGCCTTTTTTCTTAGCTTCTGGGGTGGGTTTCTTTTTCGTCACCACTGGCCCGGATCCTTTTCCAATAACCGGCCAAAGGCGACACGCCCTTCTGGGGTCTATACTCAGATTGGTGACTCATTTCGTAGAATGAAAGAGGAGGGTGGGCCAGATGTTCTGCTGAACGTGGCCCCCTCTGTGTTATACCCACCATTGTTTCGTTGAATGCTCGCGCCTGTGTGCCCGTCGGCTTGCAAAACCGCCATCCCTCCAGATGTGTGGCGGTCTGTGTGTTGTAAGTCACTAGATAGCCGTCTCCGGGACTTGGCGTGGAGGATTGCACATGGGGTCCTCATCACAAACCATTTTCGCCTAGTCAGGTAGCGATTAGGTGATGGGATTTGTCCCCGTGTGGGCTGTAAAGCCATCGAGACTATGCAACACCTTTTGCTGGAGTGTCCCTTTGTCCGGTTGGTGTGGGAATGGTTTCACGCCTTCGTTATTGGTGTTATTGGTTGCACACAGTGGGTCATTAGAAGTGATTTTGTTTTGTATGGTTTTATGCCCCCTGTGTGCCCAACCTGGGTTAGGGATCTGCTGTTGTTGTTTGCCGCTATAATCAGGAGACACATCTGGAACAGCAGATGCCGCCTAGTTTTCGATGGGGACGTCTGGAGGGCCGAGGCTGCCGTCCCCCTCGTGCAAAGTGACATTAGGTTGCGCATGGAGGCGGACCATGCACGGCTTCCCGACACTGCCTTTCGTAGACGCTGGCGCAAGCCTGTCGTCTATTATCGGGACGGCGTTCCCCGGATGAAATTTGGAGTAAGTTAGAGTTGTTAGGTGTGGGGGGTTTGTGTGGTCGTTACATTATATGGGTTGGTGGGGGTTTTTCTGTTTGTTGTTTGGAGTTGGCTTTTAGGGGCTGGTTTGTAGTGATTTCTTGTTTTGGTTCTGTTGGCCGTTGGGTCCGTGTCCTTTTCACGTCATGTTAAACGCTACGTTATATACATATGTGGGTTACTGACATATTTGTTTTTGTTTTGGGGGTTGTTATACAGACTGGGATTGTTTTTTGCTTTTTGACGTTTGGTCCGTGTCCGTTCTCTTTGCACGTAAAAAGCACGCAGAATGCCGACTGTATGGTATTCTGTGATTGTTCTCAATCTGATATGGTATGGGGGAGCGGGGCTGTCCAAGAAAAAAAAGACATCAAAGAATTACTCTATTCTCTATCCCTGTATTAGAAAATCATTTTCAATCAATTCTTTTTTGACATCTTGACAGGAAGAGGAGTGTTTGCAAGAAAATGATTTCGCAAGAGGAGGCTTTGCAAAATGCCAAGTTGAAGGAAGATGTCTGTATGTTTTTAGTTTTTAATGACCATTCACAACATCAACAAATTAAAACATGTATTTTTTTAAACTGTTCTTTAACTGCTCACAACATCCGGGTTCGAATTTCGCACTATATTACTCGCTAATTTGTGAGTAGGATTTCATAATTGCCAGGGGAAAATGAAAGGCTGTAGTCTTTTGCAAGGGGTAGCTTAAAGTTCCCAGAGAATTGAATTTAAGGTGCACATTTCTACAAATAAAGACCTAGCCTACTTCCAAAAAATAATTTATCTAATGGAGGGAGATCTAATCTTTGAATTAATCTGATTTTCCACCACAATTGGAGTGAAGTCACAGTTATGTACTGACAAGAAAAGCTTTTTTCAAAATCTTTCTTTGCACCTTAGAATGGATACTGGCTATTTTAGAAATAATACTTGATGCTTGAGGTTCACTTTTTGTGTAAAAGAGACAACTTCAAATGAACATAAAAATGTAGGCCTACCTCAGATGTACATAGAAAAACAAAGCATGAGAATTGAATCAAAATCCTCCAGAATGTGATATTTATTTTCCTATTTTACCTGTCAAAAATCATCATTTTGGGTTGGACTACCATATACAATAGGTGATATGTCTATGCAGTGTCCACTTTTACAGGTATTCGGTCCTGCTCCTGTTTGATCATAATCATTCTAAATTGTTTGATCAATCCACTCAATTTTCAATTTGTTGTCCTAGTATTGATGCTACGGACACAGACTGTGTCGCGAAAATGGTCAACGATGGGATTGGCAGAGAGGCCAATTCCGTAATGAAGCAACAAAAACTTGAAGGAATAGTCTGTCTTTGTTTGTACGCTAGAAGAGATAAGAAACATACTGAAGAACTACGTTACAACTACGCACACAAAGATGAAGTAGGTACCTTTACTACGATATATGTAAAATTACTATCAATACAACTACAAACAATCCAAGTTCCTGTGTGTTTCGGAATTACTCATGAAAAGAAGATAACTTGATACTAAGATTATGCGTTACTGATAAAACTTGCATGGTCGTATATATGTTTACGTTTAACACACTCAGCTTGGTATGAAAATGCACGCTGTGAGTAAGATGACACTGTTCCAGACTTTGCTAATTACACTAATATAACGCAACTATTACTTGCAATACCCATTGTACGCGTTCCTTCATTTGCGCTAAAAAAATATGAGTTGAAATATTCCGTTGATCTATCACGTGAGTTCAGCAACCATACGTTTGGTTATTTTGACTGTCGATGTGAGTATAACTTCACGAATAACTTCGCAATGCAAATATTCTCGTGACAATGGCCGTCTCGCTTTTATGCTTCCGAAGGAAAAATCAGTCTTCGTTTTAGGCAAGTTGTTGGCCAAAATTTCGCCAAAGACAGAGTACGTTAAAGAGTGCAATTTAATGTTCAAAAAAGTTAAAGCCGTAATCGCCAAAACACTGTCAACATTGTGTGGTGGGCCATTCACGGATAATGTATAGGCTATACGTTTAATCATATAGGCTACTACAAAGTATTGTGATAGGCCAAGTCCTTCTATGATAGCCATATCGGTACTAACGGTTATAGAAGATATGTTATATATGTATGGTGAATGCTGCATGGTACAAGCCTACCCCTGGTTTTTTGGCCAAGATCTTGGAATGTAATAGACTCGCTAGCGAGCATATAACTCTTTCTGCCAGTGATATTCCATTTTATGTAAAAGGGCAATGGTGTTGTTCTTAAGAATAGATAACAATGGGGCATTTCAACCCTGGCTTTAGCAGTCAAGTGTGCTAGCCAAGGCTAAGACTATTCTATTCAACACTTAAATTTTACAAATGCAGTCAAGTTGGGGAAATTATAACGTCACACAGACCTTGATAGTACACACTTTGTTAAGTTTGTAGTTGTAGCTTAGGCTAGAACCAGTAATTCAGGCGATCAAAAAACTAATGTAAACTTTAAATCAGCTGATGGCCTACCTAGGCTTAGGCTAAATAAATTATAGGTAGCCTATACCTTTATTCTGATTCTGATATTAGGGAAATTAGGCTAATGACTTAACTTTGGATGAAAATCAAAACTTGGTATACATGTATTTCAAATGTCATCAGTACCAGACTGATATTTAGAAGATTAATTCAGCACTTACGGTTAGTTCATGAACACGAGCCAAATTTTAGTATACCACGTAACCACAGAGGGTTTGAGATTGATGCTCCTTCCAATGCAATTGAACAAAATTGCTTGCAAGACTACCATTGTGAACCATCTGTTGCAAATGCAGAAAAAGAACAAATGCGGTATGATCCTGGAATAGAAATAGGTTCGAACAGAGATAATGAAGAACAACTACAACATACAGGACAAAATATCCAGGATGCTGTAGGCTTGTTCACCTTGAATTTAACAGAAAAACACAGGTTCATGTTGCTATGCGATGTATTTGTACGGTTAACAAACAACAAGTAAGAAATAAAACCCTGCAAAGACAAAACAAATGGATCATGAATACAAGATTAAGGTAATTACCTATCATGGATAATTAATGTAAATTTAATGTACAATGAGAAACATTACATGAGTGACGAGGAGTCATAAACATTGAGTATTGTTCTTACTTAATTAAATATTGTCTCATTATTCTCAGATGCTGGTCATAGCGAAGCACTAAATGAGTCCAACGATCTCAATTACTACAACAAAACTAATTAAAACAAATCACTTAAGGAAATAAAAAGAATAACAAATCAGGTGACACGTCATGTGACCAACTTCACCTGAGCAATTGGGTTGCCAAGGAGATGGTAGAACTCTCAGGTCTGATAATACATTTAATACAAATTTACACCTTCACCAATCTCCAGGAATCATGGTTACTAGTTATAAGTTTCATCATCCATCACTGATTATGATAACGACAAAAAGGATAAGTATAAGCATAATAGTATACAACTTCGCAATAACATGATGTAGCGCACATTGTGACAAAGATCTTATAACGTCAAGGCCACACAAAACACGTGCGTTAGGATAGCACGGTAGTGGACGGCAATACACTCTTCATCACTCTGCAATTAAATCCTATCAAACAATCAGGAATTAAAGCTTACCCTGAATATCACACGATCTTGTTAAGCATAACAATGGCTCCGTAAAATGGAAAGAAGACCATTCACAAAAAGTTGTAATAGTAGTAACAAATGATTCTCATAAAAAAGTAGTAGAGTTATATAGATGGCGCTCGTCCCCTTTCGCCAATTCCATCGATAAGGGTTACCACTGTTACAACAGTAAGTACTCTATCGAAAGATGTACATTCATTACTTGCAACAGCTCAAAATCAACAACTTGCACAAGTTAATGCTGCATTAGAAACAGAAGGACAGGACTGTAAAAAATCGGCAAAACGGGAAGCTCATTGCCGGGAAATCTCACACTCAGAAAAAAAAATAAGGTGGAAACAAGGTTAGAGAAAGAGCCAAAGAGGAAAGAAAATTTAAAAAAGACGATAAATAACAAATCCGAAAAAGTTACTAGCGTCTGGGTGTCTTTATTTCTCACTTGAAACATCCCAAAATAGCATCATAATTATTTAATACACTCAAAGGCATCGCTGCCGCCAGCACGCTGCATCTCTCAAGGCTCCAGAGTTGGAAAACCTTGTTAAATTTCCCACGAACACGCTGCCGATTTCGCGCAGCGAACACGCCGAGCACGCATAGCGTGCGAGCATAATGGCGTGGGGTCCATGGGCCCGTCTAAGGGCGCTGGTGGGGTTAAGGGGTGGAACCCCTTGTGGGGGTCTAGGGGGCGAAGGTCCCCGGAAAATTTTGGTATATTTGCGTGTCTGACAAGTTTTTGAATTTCAATTCTCACGAAACTGATGAAAATTTTAAAATAACAAGTTAGAGTAGCTATATTTTGTTATAAAATGAAAAGAGATTTAATCTGTCTTACAATCTTTAAAAAGTTTCAACTTACAAAACTTCCGATATTATGAAAGAAAGAACGTTAGGCAAAGCCCCATTTCTAACAATGCGTGGACGTTAAATGGATGTGTGCCGAGAGATTGGCTTCGGTCAGCTTGCGAGTCTATAAGCCTTCATGGCTTCTTTCGCTAGTTCCTGCTTGCGGGATGATCACATATACATACATACATACATACATACATACATACCTCAGTTTAAAACTGCAGTACGGTTTAACCCTACTTAAATACTACGGTAGGCTACAGTGCTGCGAATTTTCCCAGGTACCTTGCCAAACAACTGTGAGCTCTTCCCCTGTCTAACACCTGTTTCTTAACATTTTTTGGCACGTTTCCAAGGAACGTTATATGGAGTACACGAGGCACAGCCCATGCCATACACGCATATCACGATATCAAGGCCCCCATAGCTATGGCCCTCTTTATTATGAAAGTAAACCTTGTAATAACTTATGTTTTAGGCCACTTGGCATGATTAACTAAATGCTAAATATTGTTTCCATGTTCTTGTAGAAAACGTCAACTTCGCAAAATACAATTAGTTGTGTTTTTGTAGTTATGTGAGATCCGTAACCGACAAGGTCGTTAGGCTATTTGCTATGCACTTAACTATGGTAGGATATTATTTTTTTCCGTAATTTGGAAATTATAGAAAATACTTTCTTTCCCCCCCCCCCCGCTTAACACCAGATGTGGTCTTACGGTTATTCATAAATGGGTGTACTAGAGCCTTGTTTACATGACATTAATTGCATTCAGTACGATATGCCAGTTTGGCGTGAATTTTTCGAAAGTGTTTTGCTCGATCTTTCGTAAAATTTTAAAGGTGTAGGCCTACCAACTTACTTTTCGTACACAATTGGTAATTTCTCTCCATACAGTCAAGTGAATACGTTGTGTATTGAGTATAAACTTATCGCGAATGCAAGAAAACGATGCGGGGATTCCCAGCAGACAAATATTTTCTTTGCGGGATTACTGAGTCAGTTGAAGGGAATCCCGCACCTTAGAGGGAACACTGAACTGAAGTCAAATTGATACAATATAAATTGAAAGAAATGTGGAATGGCAATATTGTTCAAAACATTTCCCGCGAGGCTGATTTATTACAGCAACCTCCCCGCGCTGTGCCGTGGGTGTCAGTGTGACATTGCCCTTGTGAGTGGTTTGGGGGCACATCATTACTCGTTATATTGTGACTAAAATTGCGAGCACGCCGAACTTTTCGTAGGTGGTGTGATGCACTGATTGTCAACATGTGGTTGTCATTTTAGGAAGTTTCCATATTTGCATGTGAATGAGTGTGAAGTGAGGAGTGTTATTTTCTCGTGCGCTTTGATAAGTGTAGCCGGGTAGGCCCACACGTCAACAAATGGCTTCACATGATCAGCCTAGATCTAAACAAACAACAAAATGTCGCAATTGCAATGTCACCATGAGACGAGACCGGTTAAAGAAACACACAGAGGGAAAACACTCTGGATGCACGATGAAGGATAAACATGCAGTTGAGAGTCGGAATTTAATGGATATGCTAGGCCTTAGAAGCAAACATGATGACGAAGTAGGAGGGAAACGGAAATCTCAAGATACCTATGAAGAGTCGAGAAAACGGGCCAAACAACAGAGTGATGAGATTGAGGAGTGTGAAATCATGGAAATGGAAACAGACAGACCTATTGATGATAGCGATGGAACTCAAACTCAGAGCACCAGCGTGACTGTGAGCGATGATCCAAGTACTAGTATTGGTAGGCCTACATGTAGTGCAAGCAATCAGGAGTAAAATATATCAGCCAAGTTGGACCAATTCTTTGAAAAACTTTGAAAACTTGAAGTTGGGAGCCTGAAATCTAACGAAGGGCGTCAAGAACCCACTGCAGATTATACTGAAGAAAAAGAGGCACTACAAATTCTACTTCAAGCATTCGTCGGTTATGTGATTTGGCCGGGTTGACATCCGACGAAGACAACAATACTTTATATTGTGATGTTTGCTGCACAGCGAGTAGTGTCAAAGCGCGCACACGTTCATAATTTACAGATACAACATGACGAAAACGAAAAGTTGCAAAAACTTCGCAAACAAGAGCAATCTGTGGGTGTCACCCTAGGAAAACAGTCATATCGGTGTTTAAAATATTCTCGCCCCTTCGCTGACTATGAGGTAGACTTGAAAGTTCTCTCAGATGCGAAAGTGAAAATCGGCAATGTAAATCACTCGCATCAATTTCCCTCCCAAATGAGACCTTGTTTCGCCGATGCCATTGATAACCAGATGAAGGATTACATAACTACGCCATTAAATGCAACCAAGGCTCGACCTCCATTTGGACTAGTTGCAGATAAACTGACAGCCAGGCGACGGACAGGCCAAATGAATGCGGGAATAATATTGACGCCTGGCATGGGGGATCTCTTAAGTCCGGTATCATTTGGCGTAACGTCGGTGAAAAAACATCATGGCCAGGGGATTACAGATGATATCACTGCTGTCTGTTCAAGAGTATTCAATCGACAACGACCAGCTGGCGGGTTTCGGCTTTGATGGCCAGTATTTCCATCTAGGTGTTCATACCAAATTAAAAGAAAAACTAAATTTGGATGAGAACGTCGGCTCACCTTCTTCAACTCGCAGATAAGGACACTAGAAAAGAATGTGCATGGATCGACGAAACCTGTAAGAGCATTTCAGCCATTTTGTGAAAATTCTCCTTCGGTAAAACTTTTGAACAGGCCATAGACAAGGCCACAGAACTTCAGCTCGACTTCAAGGCACCACTATGGTTTAGCGAGACCAGATTCGCTGCATATGCCCACGGTTTATTCCAAAACTTCATTGAGAACTATCAGGTAGTTCGTCAGGTTCTTGAAAAAGTGGCAGAGGGTGACGATCAGCGGGCACCGGATGCATGTGATCTTCTCCGTAGGATAAGGGACATAGGCTTTGTGTTCAAATTGCTATTATGTTGCGACTTTTACAGCATGATGGGTAAACTCAGTTAAACATTGCAACAAGGCAACGTCCCAATCTGGTGAAAATTAAATGCAGTTGAAGAGTTTCTTCAAGCCCTGCAAGACTTCATCCATAAAGGAAAAGATGCACTTCTCACGTACCGAATGTATGAAGCAGATCTGCAAAAATGCATTTTCAAAACTCATCCAGTCCTTCTCTCGAATGTAGGAATAAATATGCCATTACGACAAACTAGGTCCCGTGGTGCAGATGATGAGCATGAAGAACCTGATCTAGAAACCAAATTAGATCATCTCCTGTAAAACAGCGCATCTTTAGCAGATCACATGACCACAAACATGAATACCCGCTTCACTCCCGAGTTCATTGCCGAAATTAAGGAGAAAGAGAAGGCAGCCTCCCTATGGCCTATTCTGTTACGGGCGCGAAAAGTGGCAAACGAGTCTGACATGTTGTCTTCTTCTGAAGTACAAACTCTGACACGTATGCATCCTGCACACGGGGAGGAGATTCGCAATTTGTGTGTAAACTTGTACCGCAATCGCAAAACCTTAGATGATGTTAGCACAGAGATTGAACTCTATCTTAAGGTGTTTACGGAACCTGATATCAGCAACAGAGCTCCTCATGCTTTACAAACCATTTGCAAAAATCTTTTGCAGCAACCCCCCAGAAAGCATCGTAGAGAGCATGGGGAGTATCATTGAGAAAATATGTAGTGTTCGTGGTGGGTCGAAAACTTCGACCAATAAACGTGATGTCAAAGACATTTCCGATGAGTTGAAGATTCACTGGAACGGACCTCATATCAGTAATTGTCACAACATTGTGATTCAAGCATTGCAAATTCACTTCAAGGGTGGATGTTGGCACTTCATGACATTTGATGTGCGTTGAAAGCTACACAAAGTGTCAAAGGTCGTGGACAGAATAAATGCAACAAAACCAAAACTCTTATCTATGGTTTAGTATGGACCAAAGGAATTACAAGTTGCTACTGAGTTACAGGAAACAAGGTAATAATATTGAAACTTTTACACAATCAGCTTTGTTTTTATTACGTTTATTTAGTCTTTATTAGGAATATTTCAAGACGTGTAAAGTCTGCTCAGTTTGATCGATCCAACACAATATAATAATATCCAAGCCATGCGGCACACTGTGCATAAAAACTCATGGGATCCATCGCGCACTCGATTGCTAAAATACACGTGCTCGCTCCAGCTCCACTGATGTGTAGAGATCAGTGGCTCACTCGCATTGCATGTAACTTTACGATGTTTGTTTACATTACATAATGATAATTGATGTGGTACAATGTGACAGCCGGGGTATAGATTTATAATGAATTATTATCATACTGGTTTGATTACGTGAGATGAGACTACTTTGAGTTTTGTCAAGGTAAGAACTCAAGAAACTGACACATTAAAACAGTTTGTTTTAAAAATTATATTTATTACCTTTTTAAGTTCAAATTAGCAAGTTGTTTTAAATCGCCAAAAAGGTGCACCAAGTGGCGCGAATTGCATCCTGATTTTAAAAAATCTGTACCTTGTGAGGGGGCCACATCCCCCCTCACACACCCCCTGCGCCGCTAAAGCGGCGTGATGGCTGCTTCGCAGCCATATGGTTCGAGGGAAATTATACCTTCCTTGCCGGGAAAAAAACATTTTTTAGAGCCCTGCAGAAGGACTCAACACAGAAAGAACTGTCATATTAGATATTCTAGAAAGGATTGTGTGTTACATAATTTTTGTGATGGATCATTATATCAAAGTAATAGGATTTTTGAAACAGCCATCATTACAAATTCAATTGTTCTTTGATGATTTTGAAGTATGCAATCCTTTAGGAAGCTACAGGACAAAACAAGAGCGCAAGGGCACTATGGTTCCTTGCTTGTAAGGAATATTTACAAGGGACGCAGCACTGTCCTAAAATTGTTATGTTGTCCGATGTACACAGACATGCAGAGGAGTCAACTTATGGACACTTTAGATCGGAATATGCCCACGAAAATTCAAATAATCGACTTGAAAGAAACTAAAGAGGTCACTGGAGGTCAACCTGTATTCAACCGACTATTGGATTGCAATAGCGTAACTCCCAACCTTTATGGACATTTGGTTCTTAAGTGATTGCAAAAATAATAGTTTTTTACCCCTAATTGACCTCTGTTGACCTTGGATCACATCACCGTTATGTTTGGAAACGATCCCTTACCCCATTCACAACTACTCCCAAATATCAACCATGTCAGCCCCTGTCAGTGGGAGTTTCACAAGTTATTGCACAGAAAAAACACATTTTGACCCATAATTGAACTTTGGTGACCTTGGATCACATCTTGGTTATATTAGAAAATGTGCCCCTACTTCATTCACAACTTGTCCCAATATATCAGCCGTGTCAGACTTCGTGACTAGAGGTTGTTGCAAAAATTAGCATAAGGTGCCAGTTTTTTGCACATAACCAACCTTGAATGACCTTGGATGACCTGATGGTTTTTATCAAAAATATTCCCTTCGATGATGTGAAACCTCTCCTTAAATTGTTATGTGCTCCAATGTACACACACAAACATAACGTTATTGCTAATAAGGTATGAACACCAACCTTTGGCCCCTCATAACTTGAGAACCGGGTGTCCGATTAAAGCGGGAGTTGGTTTCCTCTATATAGAACACATAGCTTTATCACATATCAAAATATTGACAGACTTTCTTTTGCCTCGTATCTCCTAACATGAGCATATTTTTCAAAATTTGAGCTTTCACCTCACGGTCAGATGTAGTTTCACACAACGATTCCAAAAAGCAACATGACTGTACTTATTAAGAAATATTGACCTCTGATAACTTCGCACACGATGGTCGCACAGGAGTCAACCAAGGACAATTTTGATCGGAAGGTAACTTTGAGATCGAATTTGGCCACAAAAATTGAAATAACCGAAAAAAATTCTATAGGTCACCGGAGGTCGAACTAAGGTAAAGGTAACCTAGATGCGGGTGGACTAATGAATTACAATAGCGAATTCATAACTCCCAAATGACGGACATATTATTTTTTACCCCTAATTGACCTTTGTTGAACTTTGATCACACGACCGTTATGTTTGGAAATGATCCATTACCCCATTCACAACTACTCCCAAAATATCAACCATGTCGGACCCTGTCAATGGGAGTTATTGCTATTTTTAATACATTGGTTTTTGGCATCTAACTGACCTTTGCGGGCACCAAAAACAAGAGGGATCTTCCTCTTACTATGGGCTATCTACCCACCAAGTTTGATCATGATACATCATTTTTCTATTGAGATATCGTGTACACAAGCCAAGCGTCACATACACACACACGCCAAGTTGAATGCATAGGTTCCTTGGTTTGCAAAAAGGAAGGAACCAACAAAAGCTCAATGGGATGTACTTTACAATTGGCACGCTGAGTTCAATACAATTGGTATGGCTGCGTAAGACAACTCTTTTAAAGAAATTTGGCTTGACACAGGTTACAAAACAGTTCATCACTGTTTTAGAAACAAGAGGGCTAACACTGGAGGTACATGGAAAACAGTGCAACATGAAAGGCACGGTATCATTTGTTGTAGCTGATAATTTAGGCAGTCATGGCATTGGAGGTTTCATGGAAGGTTTCACTGCCAACAGAATTTGTCTGAGTTGTATGTGCACCTACAAAAGTTTGAAGCAAGCACATTTAGCAAGTCACTTCAGAGAAAGATCTATTGATGGACATGAACATCAATTGCATATGGTGCAACAACACCCAAATTTGTCTTCGGCGTATGGTGTCAAACATAATTCCCCACTAAACAAGTTGTCATTCTTGTTTGCCCACTTGTTTGGACTAAACCTATCTCCAAAATAAATGAAGCACTTACAAATTTGAAGTATGTACGAGCAGATAAATCATCAAAACCATCTATTGTACTGTGGTCACCAGGAAAATTTGTCTTGCAACAAAATGCATGACATATGTGGTGCTTCTGTAGGTTAGCTCCACTGATGTTTTGTAGAAATGTGCCTGCTGGAGACAATGTTTGGGAGTTACTTCTTCTGTAAAATGACATCCTAAGTCTTGTTTGCTCCAAAGCAAAGTGGTCACATGATAGCATATTTGCATGGTGTTGTTGAAGATTTCCTTAACTACTATTTCTTGATTTTTCCACAGGGTGGTTTAACACGAAAAATGCACTATTCAACACACTACAGTAAAATGCAACAGTTTGGTCCACTTGTTAATTGCTCAACAATAAGATGTGAAGCTAAACATACCTATTTTAAAGACCGTGCTAAGAGAACAAAGAATCGCAAAAACATAGCCAAACTCTTGCGTCTCGACATCAGAATTTAATGAGTTATTACTCCCGTGCAGTAAACTTCTTCGGAATGGCTAATGTAATGTCCACAGGATTAAAGGAACAAAGTGTTCTTTCATTTAGTCCGAAAGTTAGAAATTTAATAGTACAACATCTCCAAACTGACAATATACAAGTTGCATCTTCTGTTACAATCAATGGTACCTTGTATAGACCAAATTTTGTAGTACCATCTGACGTCATGGAAGGTGTGTTGGTCTTTGCAAAAATAGAGACAATATTGTTACATAACTCAAAAGCATAATTTTTGTTAAAGAGCTTTATGGATTGGAAATTTCATCGTATTTATTACTGTTACATTGCAACAGAAAAATTATCGGGGCCTTATCTGGTAAAACCGCAAAATATGTTAGACTATCATCCCCTGTCTGTTGGCTCAACTGAATATGGTTTATGATTGGTTGAAAGGTATAGATATGTAAAAGAATTTCCATAATTAATAAATATTAATCAAATGCAATTATCTACCTCTCTTCTTATTTCATTGACAGTTACAATGGCAGTTTGTTCAGAACTGTCATTTGCGGTTTAATTTTTTAAACCTCAAGAATTTGCGCTGCACTTTTGTGGATCATTAATATTAGACGTTACTGATACAGTGATGGGAGAAAATAGGACAATAGAGTGCTTTAAAGTTACAGCCTTTCTTAATGTTGTAAATGTTTGTTTCACAGAACATTGGGATATAAGGGTACATGTTTTGAATAATACCTGTGTTTCAAGAAGTCCGTACAGTACAAAATATGGCCATTGTCTTTTAGTGTCCTTTGGAACAGAACACCGGGTTCTATCAGTAACGCAAACCGAGTTCATTACAAAAGTTACAGATCTATTTCATATTGCACATGAATATGAAATTAACTTCAACGATATAGCCAAGATTGACCAATCAGAGATCAAAAACAGTGCAAAGCTGCAATCCAGACAAGTTCTTTCAGAGGCACCTACTTACAAATCTTTCTCGTTTCCTTACAGGCTGCTACGCATTTCAGCAGCTCTAAGACTCACTCAGATAAAAAGTAAGTTTTATCAATCCCACTGCCATAAAACATTAAGCTACTGAACATACAATAAAGCAACTTTATAAACTATTGTACAGGAGGCCTACTAATATTTACAATTGCCCAAAATGATATGCACCAATGCATGCCTTAAAAGAATATTCCGGTCAAAATTCCTTTTTGATATGTTAAAGAGGAACATAATCTAAGCAATCTGGGGAAATTTGCATTTCATTTCATTCCTATGTACCGTTTTCAGATATTGAGTTCAAGTTGCCACTTTTCATGCCAAAAGTGAACTTGCGAGCAAACAGGTGTGACGTCATTGTTGCATACTGATTGTTACGTTGGGGTGTTCCGGCTCAATTAGTTCGGGCTCCGTTATTTAAATAAGTATAATGGACAACAGATAAAGAGAAACTCCAGACATAGATATAATTGTAGTATATAAGCTTTATTGCTGGAGTGTATCAGAACTACACTCTCTGAAATCTGGAATCTTAGTCTTTTTTCATACTAAAAAACTACAGTATTTAAGTCATTACAACTTCCTGTGAGGGGCGATAACCTCTTTGTGACAAACTCTTGGTCACAGAGTCTTTTACTTATAATTGCTAAGAGTCATAGGAGATAGCTATGACTAACCACATTCGTAATACACATGACATGCAACAGGTTGTCATCTGTGGTTAAGCATGAATATGTCATGGAATTAAGACAAAGGGGGCTTCTACGAATATGATGTGGGTGTAGGGTGAATAAGTCTTGGACAGGAAGTAAGTAGTTACTCTTAAGACAAAGAAGCATGGAAGCAACTGTTTAAAGTAATATGACGGGGATATAACTACATACTACATTACATCAAAATTTAAGTCGAATTTTCTACTCCACAATTGGATGCATCCATAATGTGAATGTACCATAGGTAAACTTCACATCCCTTTTAGACACACTACTGTAGTAACCCTATCCAATCCAAGGTCAAATCAATAGACTGAAAAATAAAGAAAAACAAAACATTATTTGGCAGTGTGCAACTATGACATCACACCTGTTTGCTCCGTGATCTTGCATGGAGAATTGCACACGGTGCCTTGGTGACCAATCTGAAAGGTATCACTGGCGATTGGGTGATTCACTGTGCCCGAGGACCGGCTGTGACAGCTTAGAGAGTACTGCCCATGTTTTTTGGCATTGTTCCTTTGTTTTAAGCTTGTGGGAGTGGTTTTAGACCTGGACCGACCGTTTAACGGGAGACCGTTCTAGGCCATAGTACGATAGCCAAAAATGTGCTTCTAAAATGAATTTCGTGAAAGTCAAGGAGGGATTACTTGAAAGTTGGCAGGTAAACTGGTAACATGTATCCAAGTGAAAATCACAATGACCCCTCGAAAAAAAGTTGCAAAATTTTGAATGGCGCGCTCTATTTTGAGGAAAATGGCCAAAATACACTTATTTTAGAAATAATTTAATTGATAATTAGTGATTATCTCCCCAATTGTCATAAGTAAGTTGCAAACATGTCTTTGAGTCAAAATCATGTTATACCGACGAACAGAAGTTGCACAGATTTAAAGAGCGCCATCTATTTTTCATCAAAAAAGGCAAAATATGCTCATGGGTTTTATCATTAAATTGAAGTGATAATGAGTCAATGAACATATTAAACTTTCCTAACTATGTTAGAAACACATGTTTGAGCAAATAATTTCCTTCCTCCTACACAATTTCGAATGGCGCCCTCTATTTTAAGCAAAATGGCCAAAATACGCTTATTTTAGGGGTTTTAGCAATAATTGAATTGCTAATTAGTGATTACTTCTCCAATTTTCAGTAAGTTGCAAACATGTCTGAGTCAAAATCATGTTATACCAACACATAGAAGTCGCACAGATTTGAAGGGCGCCTTCAAGTACATCAACTTGGCCAAAATATGCTTACATCATTCAATTGAAGTGATAACATATATTCGAGTAAAAATAAATTATCTGCATACACAGAGGATGCATAATTTTGAAGGGGCCCTCAATTGCTGATATGATTTTACCTATTTGTCTAATCCTCCTCAGAATCTATGGTGCCATCATCTTCTGTCTCTGAAGTTCCTTCTTGACGGTTGTTGCATCCCATGCATGTACACAGCTCTGTACATCGCATGCCCAACTCACTGCAGCAAGTAGTTTTACGTTGTACTCCAATTTGCACTTAATTTTTTGCAGCTACAATTTGTCAGTTCAAGAATATGTTCTGGAGCAGGGGATAGATTACACCAGTCTACTTCGAGCATCGAGTCGCCATCTTCATCATACACTAGTTTCCATCCTCTTTCTGCAGGGCTAGGCACCTCCTGGTATTGTTGACGACTACGGCGAAATATGGCTGCCCGATAGTTGGCTCTCAAAATATGATTTATTAGCGCATCCTTGTTTGGTGGTAGAGATTCGTCTGCATGCATGCCAAGGCGAAACATATTGTACCTAGCTTCATTTACATCCTCTGCACTCTCTTGTCCATATAGAGGTCGTACAAACTGATCCGAAGTGGACAACAGATTTTCACTTGGAATAAACGAGATACCGAGTTCATTGAAGATGGTTTTGTAGTGGTCATACTTCTTCAACAATTTAAAGGCCCTAATCTTTCCTTTGCCAAAGAAGCCACTGACAGAGTCACATCCAGTAAAGGGGTGAAGTCCTATCAGTGATGTAGCAACATCTAATCCAAGTTGATTCTGAATCATATTTAGGTGTAGGGTGCGGACTGTGTCTCCACGACCGGTGTGGAAAAGAAGGGGAGAAGGAATTTGATGTGCAATCCCCAAACCGATGATAAACACATCTGTGTCAAGACTCTTGATGATAATGGCTGGTGCTTCTGCTGGAGTGGAATGGTTGACATTGACATATAAGTGCTTTGATACATAATCAGCATGCAATATCAGCCTGGTGTCAGCCTCCTCATGATCACAGTAGAGTTCCAGGATTGGTGTCACCTGTACTACCTCATTGACAGCTTTTAAGGCATTACATTCCTCTCCATGTGCAATTATAACAGTGATATCACTATACAGTGTAGGACAACATCTCTGCCAAACATGAAACAGATATTCAACAAAGGACTCGTTGTTCTGGCTTGCATTGAGGAATTTTTTCCACTGGATTCGTCTTTTTTGACCTGTGCTGGAAACGTTTATCTTCACAACTTCAACTCCAGCTGTTGCACGGTGTTTCCTTTCGGCATTCTTAATGCTTAAAGTAGGGTATGTGTCTGTAACAAAGTGAATCTCTGTCGATGACTGACTTACAGCAGCAAGCTTGATCAGTTTTTGCAGCAAGTATTCTGCAAGATGTAGGAAGGTTGTTGGTGCTGAGGGGTAATGTAGTTGCTGTAACATTGCCATTCCATCGATAAGCAATACACTTCCTGCAGGGATTGTCTCCACAGTTGCGGTGTCATCAACTTCAGCTTCTGAATGGTGCAAAATAGTTGCCTTGTTGGTCTTAACTTGTGTACCCTGCTCTGTTGCTATTGGCAATGGTACAGATCCAAGACAATATGACATGTGTCTCAGATTGACGTTCCGGACTTTTGCAATGAACACCAATCTGGCATAAAGGTGTCGGTCTGCTTTCAGGGTTACTGTCTTTCCCTTTATCTTTGATACCGTCTTCTTAGTGGCAGTCTCAAAGGTAGCCAGCTTCTCCCTCTTTATAGGACTAAAGAAATCTTCTTTGTCTGTTTGGAGTCTGTCTGTACAGAATGTTGTGAACCTGTCATTTCCAGTATGCTCAGCATTCAATAAATCATTCATTACTTTTTCAGAAGCCACAATACCAGATGATAGGTGTACAAGATTATTACCCTCTACTTCAAACGGGTTCATCATGCTTTGTATGGTGGACATCACTGCTTGGACATCTATTTCGTCTCTCCGTATTCTTGATTTGTCCAGCTCCTTCCTGCTTCTTGCATTTTCGTTTTTTCCAGCCATTGCTTTGCAGTTGTTAGTGATTGCAGAACACTGATGTTGAGTAAGCAACCAGCGGAGAACTGCTCCTGCATTGGTTGTAAATCATATGAGACCACCTTTTGTTTTAGCATCTCTGTTGCAGGTCTGCTCAATGCAAAGGTCACATTCTACTTGTGAAAATCCATATCCCTCTTGACGTTGAACGGCAAAATTTCCATTGACCAGTGCTTCGTAGACAGGTGGGTGTGTAGTAGCAAGGTCACACATCTCCATGTAGTAAGCAGACAGGTAGCGTGAGTAGTTAGGTCTATCATAAGCAAACATCCATGGAAGAATTCTTCTGACAATTGAAATATGTAGTTTCCAGTTGCCTGTTCGTGTAGCTCGTGTTAAGAGCAACACATCTTCTACCATATTAATATATGATGTCCAGAAAGCAAAGTTTGTGTTGGCTTTGCTCATCGTGTCGATAAATTCAGCAAAGGATGAAGTCACAGAGATGAAGTCTGGGCTATTAATAACTTCTGATATATCGCCCTGTGCAAACGCAACATGCACCTTGGCAATTAACTCATTTGCAGTCAACCGTTCATCTTCACTGCTGAAACTATCCATGTAGGTCTCCCAATGTAGCTGCCGCAAACTATCATGCATCACTTTGTGGGCACGCATGCTCCTATTGTAATGATGCCCATTCATTACGCCATTGAGAGATCCTTGTGCAATTACACCAGATTCAATCATTATGTCAGACAGTCCAGCATCTTTAAACCTCTTTCCTATACATGCAAGGTAAGTCATCTTTGTGTGAAACATGCCAAGCCGTATAACTAGTCTCTTTCGTAGACTTTCATCACGCCACCGAATTTGTTGTGCTTTAGCATAGATTGCTTGATCAAACACAAGAACAACATCATCTTCCCCTAAGGCATCTGCATACTGAATGCTTCGCGTCAAAATTGTCTGTACAGTGTCCATTTGGGTAGGGCTAGCATTCAATACAGGCAGGTAAGCTACAATTGATTTTGCTGGATATGACTTACACAGTAATGTGTTGAATCCCGTCCATGCAGGAATCCCAGCATTCTTAAAGTTCAAAGTTGTAAGCTAAGGTCTAGTTTTCGTGCCTCAGATTCAGACTCATTGTGTGTGTTAGTATGCACATCAACTTGATCACCAATGCAAACTGGTCCCTTCTTCTTCCCATGCCCCATGAAGTTTGTAATGTCAGTAGGAGGTGGGATAAGTGTTCTTTCCCGCGATCGTTTTGAAGGGGGTTCAGTGGGTAAGTCGATTTCAGGTGTAATTTGATGCGACCTTTGTATCATGATACCATTTGTGCTGTGTGTGGTACCCTTTCCTGATAAGGTCTCCTCACCAAAATCAGTGTTATCCCACACTCATGTGGTAAATGTATGCTGTTGAATACCTGGAGGTAGAGCAGTGTCACATAAAGTGATCTGGCGTTTTGCAAGGGCTGTGTTATGTTGAAGCAGTGTTGAGTGAGCGATGCTGTGTCCCAGGCCATTTAGGATACCGATTAGCGGTGTAGATCCAGTCAAGTGTCGAACTGCTGTGGCTAAAGCCGTGTGCTTCGGCATTGGGGTCCTCCCCTAATTCGTTGCCAAATAAATAATATCTTCAGCTTGTTTAATGTAAGGATCTCTTTCCCCATGATGAGCCTTTCTTTAATAATTTGTTCACTAAATTGTATATAGGCATCCATATACAATTTTCGATTTCCAGCCGATGGATTTTGACATTTGCTCAGTGGCCGTGGCCTTGTATAGTCTTTGTAACAATTTTGGTGAAGTAAATCCTCTCCTTCTATTTCACACAATACACTGGCATCTTCTTTAATTTTAGCTGCCTTCAGAAGTTGACCACCGCTGACTAGTTCGCACTTCACTAGACGCATTAGAGCTCTTTTGCCAGATATATCATTGCGTTTGTATTTGTTAGAAACATGTGTCTTCTACTCCATGGTATAGTGCTCCTACCTCGTTTTGGCCTATGAGTGTTCTTACCACTACTAGCTGATGTATACACCAAAGGGCATACATCCAGTTCATTGAGATCTGTTCCACCATCTGCATAATAAAAAAGAAAGAAGAATATATTAAATTGAGGTCAAATAAAATCAAATGGAGTTGAGTGGGGAATTTCTAGGGGATCATTAATAGCAATTTCTTTGCAATAAAAGTTTTCAACCGACTGCGATGAAACGGGTAACGAATCAATTGGGACAACTTTTTCAAGTCGTACTCACTAAACTTAACAGAATTTGTTGCAAAGTGACAAAACAAATAGCAGTAATTTTTATTCAATTTTCTGATTCATTGGAAGCCAGTGGAAATTTTTGTCAAATCAGTGTGATGTGACATGATTGTTTGGACAGAGTAGTGACTTGGGCAGCCGAGTTCTGAATGCGTTGAACGTTTGAAGACGATCAACAAGTTGCTTGGGCAGTCCATATAAAAGTGTGTTTCCCATGCTAAGCGGGGAAGTAATCAAAGAGTGAATAAGTTCAGCAACATTTGTATCCAAATGTGTCCATATAAGAGCAATATTACGAATGTTGAATGAATCTGAACGAACAATGTTAGAAACATGGTATTTAATGGATTTTTAGACTAAAAAGAGAACTTTAGTTAATTGTTAATGATAAATGTAGTAGGGGGGTTAACCCCATACAAGTATTGGGCTGCAAGTTCCCTAAAAATTACCAGCCCTCAATGGAAATAGGCACATACACATGTACACCCCTCAAAATTAGATCCCTCCCCCAATATGTTAGGTGTACTATGTACATCCACCATTCCACCAATTTGCTTGCATGGCAGACTGGTAGGGTGGGCCAGTTGGAGATTCGAAGGTACTAAGTTTGATTCGCAGCAAGGCACAAGGCTTGTCCAAAATTACTTTTGTGAATGTGGTCAATTTGTAAGATACAGTCACAGTCGTCTGAGGGGATGTACTACATCTCTGCCACGTTATCAACTGAGTTACTAGTCGAAGATACTCATCCACACTCATACCTATACAGGATATTTTCTTACAAACTACATAAACATTTATGCCTCTACTAACAATTCCTGGAAACTCTACTGTTCGTAGGTAGCACTCACCTGCTTCCAATCTTCTCATCTTACTACTGGATTCCCGATGATGAGGCAATGGGGCAAACATCGTACATCCCAGCGGTTTGGTCTTCTCCATCTGCAACATGCATCGCCAGAGTGTTGGTATCTCCACCTGTAGTACATAAAATAATAACATGTAATGTTTTATGAGAGGTGCTTGTGGTGCAGTTACAGCACTCGCCTCACATGCTGAAGGTCCTTGGTTCGAGTCCGGGCTCGGTTGTGAACCTGAACTTCCTGAAGCCATCTCTCTTGTCCACCCAGCAGTAAATGGGAACCCGGTGTAACAACTAGGGAAGTTAAAGGGCGACGAGGAAAGCAACTGGCCACCCTACCTCACTATGCCGTTGGCTCAGTACTGGTGTCTCTGTAACAGACATCACCCCGGAATGCAGTCTGCCTATGTGACCCAACTTTCACTTTGATTGTTTCATTAAGATTTTCAAATCCTGTAAGATAAGTACAGTAGCTATGTTCCAATATTGCTTTTCAAAAGTAGTGAACATGATTAAAAAAATTGACAATATACAATTAACCTGCTTGTTTTTTGGTTAAAGATATAAACTTGGTAGGCTTGTATATTGATCGCTTTCTGCTTACAGATATGTGAGTGTACACGCTATTATTAAATCCACGTTTATAATCTCAAAGAGGCAAAGATTGGTAATCCCAGCAGTGTGGGGTACTCCAGCTGCAACATTTACTACAAGAGTGTCGGCTTCTTCACCTGCTGTAAGTGTAAAGTAATCAAATGTATTGTTATTAGGACAGTGGTCGAAATGAAATTAAAATGAGCCGTTGTATGAGCCGTTGTATGCAGCGTGCTTCTTTGTTTTGATTTGACTACAGTAATTTTGGTATAGTGGTATTCGGTGGTACCCTAGTAGAAAAAAGGTTGGTAACCCCTACCCTAAACGAAGGGGTGAAATGAAATCCCCTCACAAGTGTACTTCTTACCTCTTTTCAATCTTTTACTGATGGATTCCCCTGCTATTATTTCAGCGAGAGTAGCATTTCTCCCAGTGGTGTCAGCTTTCCCATGTAAAGAAAAAAAGTCAAAACAATCTTTAATTAAATATGTTACAGGATTAAAGGTAAAAATGTTAAAATTGCTGCAACTATGCAAATCTTTATCCGATACCAGAATAGTCACACTTTGAGCAAGGCCTTCGGCCTATACAATACCGTTTTTTATTGGTACATTTTATATAAATAAATGTAGGCTAGTACTGTAGTAGATAGGCCAAGGCTATATATATTAAACGTATATTCGATACAGCCAAAATTTGGGCAGGGCCTTCGGCCTATACTGTACCGTTTGCTCTTTTTATTGACATATTTTGTATAGATAAATGTAGGCTAGGCTAGTAGGATAGGCGAAGGGTAATTATATAAACGTATTTCTGATAAAGCCAAAGTTTTGACAGGGCCTTCGGCCTATACTATACCTTTTTTTATTGGCACATTTTGTAGAAATGAATGCCTAGGCTAGTAGTAGTAGGATAGGCCTAGTCACTATTGTGTGTAAACCAACTAAAATCCGTTAAACAGGCCACCATGTACACTTGTTTGCACGATTCTTACCCACCTTAAGCAATATTTTTAATAGCTTAGGGTTAGGCCTAGCCTCCACACTAGTGTGTTGTGGAGGTTTTAGTGGAACCGTTACACACACTCATGGTCAGTGACTTGATAGGCCAGGCTATTTTTAGGCCTATATAAACTAGTAATAGGTATCCGATGTAGTCTGCAAACATTACTTTACAAAATACACTAACATTTTTGGTTGTCTGCCATAACTCAACAATGCCTTTTTGGAATAGCCTAGGCCTATAGCGACACCCACACTTGGAGAACAGGAACAAGTGGTGTACCAAGGGATATGTGAATACGAATTACAATAGATAATTAAAACATTGTATTTGTAAGCTTCGATTAAGCGATATTTCGCTAAACTGATACTCTGTGAAACCCATAGTGATTAGTTTATACGCGTAACCTAGGCCTACTGTAAAAATGTAAGCTAAGCTCCATAATGCGATGCAAACAAAATAAACATTTTGAGTTGTTCATATTAATATTTCTAGTAGACCTATCCCTTTTAATTAGACTGGTTTCTGGTAATTTACGGGGATTCCGCACATTGGAGCACCCTAGCCTAACGACTCATGAGTATACATAGGCCTAGGCTACGTCAATACTGGTTTGTTGTTTAACCTGGCCTGGACCTAGGCTACTCAAACGTAGGCCTAGGCTAGCTCGAATTAGGTTACTTTTCAAAGCTCAAAACTTTCGTATATTGGGGGTATCATCAGCAATATCTCACCTTGAATTATTTGCTCCTTTGCTAGAGTAGATTCCTTCCTCTTTATTTTATATTGATCGCAGAATCGTTTGTAGCAATCGTATTGGTAGCCTAAACAGGTATCGTTAGGAATCTGAACGTCAAGTTCTAACGTCAGGCCTAGTTTGGACTCGGTCTCGAGAGTGACTTCCCTTTCTTTGCAAATATATTTCTTCCATTCATTCGAAAAATAAGTGAAAAGTTTCCAGGATTGTGTGTTAAAAGTAATAAAGTTGCTTTTGGTTCAAGAAACTACGTGCATAACACAAAACATTGATTTAAAGTTTGGCGGCTTATCTGGCGTATTAACAAATATGGGGGCCGCCAATCAGCTGAATAGGCTTTTGTGATTGGTCGATACGTGATGAACAAAATAAGAATGATTTGAATTAATTACCAAAATTCCAGCGCAATATAAACGAGAGGATAAACATATTTATGTTTTGTATAATATTTGTGATTCTTTCACTTTCACCAAACAAGAGAATAAGTGAGCTTGTACTACGGTCTATTCCTGGTCGGTAGGACAGGGCTTTGTTTTATATGGGTTAGATCCTCCAGTTTGTTCTGTTGCTGTGTTGCAGCGTATTATTTGTGTTTGTTCTGTTGTGAAAAAACTTGTTTGGAGGAATAGATGTGATGTTGTTTTTAGGGGGAAATTTGCCAGTTGGCAGGCAGTCCTGGAGGCGGTGAAGTCTGACATTCACCTTCAGGATGAAGGCGATTTTCGCCGTTTATCTGGGGCTGCCTTTTTTGGACGGTGGTGTGCTGGGGAGGGGTGTTTTGTTTCGCTGCGTGCTGGTCGTCCTTTTCTAGTTTTTTGAATGTTTCAGTGGGTGGTTGGGCGTTTTGTCTCTGCAGGTCGGTGGGCGTATGTACTTTTTTGGCTCGCTTGACCTGAGTTTCGTTTGTAAGAATGGGATAGTTCGGTAGTGCCGTTTGGCCGTGACGTTTTGTATCCCGCGTGGCGGGTCACGTAAAAAGCACCTGTTTGCTTCAAGTTCACTTTTGGTAGAATATCAGATAACTTCGGCTGTCAATATCTCAAAAACAGTACATAGGAATTGAATGCAAATTTCACTAGCATGCTTAGATTATGTTCCTCTGTAACATACCAAAACGAAATTTTGGGCTGGACTATGATCATTGTGGTACCTGCTGAATAGGTTTTTACATGCTCAAGACCAAGCTTTTTAACTGCCAATATTGAAATTGGATTATGTGTTTAATTTAGAACCATAGTAATTTACCGTGAGTGAAGATAATGTCCATGAAACATAATATGTTGATGCATTTCAGAAATATCACCAGCAGAGGTTAAATTAGAGTACATTTTGGAGCATTATGAAAGGTCAGATTTCAGTACAACTGACATCATGTACAGGAATTGATTAAACAGTTAATAAATTTCTGGAATTCATTAAACAGTTAATTACTAATAATTAGGTTACTTGAAAACGTGATTGTAACTATGAATCAATCTCAGTTAGCTCGAGGGCATCTCATGTCAGAATATCATATGGGTTAGATTGACACAAGTTCCTGCGCAACCAGGGCTTTTGCCATAAATGTAATCACAGAATCCAATATGTTGCCATTTTCCCCCATTGACATTGCTTTGATGCAGATTGGTGGTAGGCTTTTTCAGCATTCCAAACGATTGAAACAACCTATTTTACCTTCGTGACAGAGGTGGGGCTGACAAAATTTTTAAAGGGGCAAATAGGGAGGCGGCCACCAACGCTGTAAAGACCCGAAAGAATAAGTTCGGCTTCAAATGATGTTATCCATACAAGAGAGTATTATCATTATTGCTCATATTATTAATAGTATTTTTGTTCTTGTATATCTATTATTAATTCTGTGTTTGGGGGGAAGGGGGGGGTGGATCCAAGTGATGGCTGGACTGTACTCTGACTGAAGCATTGTGCCTAATCCAACTACAAGACAAGTCTTAATAGCTTATACATCTAAATTATCATCTAAAATCATGGCTTGTAAATGTTAAGATACCTTGTGAGAATATGTCACCACAACTACGCAGTACTCTTATAATGTTTATAATAATTAAGGGTAGAGGTGATGACTTACCCCTAATGCGTTCTTCGTGGCTTCTGGTGATATATCTCGTAGTGGTATAACTATAAGCACTCGCGTAAATCCTTGTAAAGAAATATTCCGCGTAGATAAATATCCAGCTAACGACGATGTAATAGCGCGTTAGGCTATACTCGACCGTTAGGTAGCGCTGGTCTCAGCGCCAACCGTTGAGTCGGTATACCGGTAGGCTACTTATGCGAAAGACTAGCTAGATGGCGGAATGGAACTGTAACAATATAAATACGCGTTGGAGACTTTACTTCCGAGCGACTGTATGCTGGTGTCACTTATCAAATAGATTGCTTATATAGGTATATGAAAATAATTGCTCGCGGAAGGAGATTAAATTTGGCTGGATTGGAGGTAAACGCGAGTTGCTGTAAATACTATACTTGTAGGTTGATTCGCGGTTCCAATAGTGTGCACAGAAAAACACACATGGCCTTTTTCCTTTTATACAGGTCCCAGACTGGGAAACCCGTCACGTTAAAAATAGAACAAAGTTTGCATGGAAGGCCCTAAGGGCTAAATATCATAGTCACTACACTCTTGACCAGGGAATCTTCCCTACAACGAAGCAAAGAAGACAGTTAATCCAAGTCTTGTATGACTATATGCTACAGTTTGTATGGTAATATACATGTAATTGATCATATAAAACCTACGCATTTTTGAGACCTAAACAGTTACATATTTTCATCCCCAACCCATACACCAAGCATTCTGTATGAATAATCAACAACCAGGTATATGATCCTACCACTCTTCTGGTTGGGTTTACAATTAAAGCTGTGTATGCTCAATGAGTTGGACTACAATAAATGTTAGCATGTTTCTAGCACTCTGTGGTTTGCAGTAGGATACCGTCATGCTGGAGATTTTTCAAAGCACATGTTTTCATCAATTAATGTGGATGTAATAATTTTAAGTAAACAAAATTTATCCTTTAAATATCAACTATGAGCTAATTGATTTTTTTTCAAACTGAGTGTGAAAATTTAGTATCAGAAAGGTCACTGAACATATTGCAGGGAATATAGTTTTTCTATTTTGCAAAAAAACAGTTGTGAGGATTACATTATTTCTATCTTACAGTACATTGTTTAAAAGCACTCCACTGTATCATTTTGCATTTGTGTGGTACTTTGTATTCAATATCTTGTATAGTTAGTTTACCATATATATAAAATGGAGAATGAGAGAAGCATCCTGGAAGCTGTATATTTGGATAATCATAACAAATGTAAAATATGTTTGTTTCAACAGATACCCCAACAGATTTCATTATCAAGAGGTTGCACAACAAGTGGTTAAGGAGTACCCATGCCTAGCACAAAACAACATACTATCAGCAAAACCATATGTAAGTCCTTGAAGGGTAATCTGAATATTTGGTCAAGTTGATCTACAGCCATACATATGAGCATATTGTTCTTAGTACAATTGAAAGGTCAGTTGGGTAAATTTTGAAGCATATAAAACATGTTGATATCCTTGGGGAGGGATGCTTACAGAGATATAATAGTTGTGTATGTAACACATTGAGTACAAGAGGCCTTTTCCCAGTAAACATTTTGACGTCGGATCGACGTTGGGTTTGGGTCGCGTGAAATGGTCGGACCGACGTCTCCCACGTTTCCGTTTGCAAAGTGGCGCAACGTCGATTCGACGTCGATTCAGACGTCCAATATTCGTTAGTCCGACGTTTGGCCGACTCTTCGGTATACCGTTCAAACGACGTTCATTGGACGTCTTTCCAACAATGAATGTCGACGTCGATTCGACGTCGATG
>KN891943.1:2983-15506 GCA_000934455.1 Apostichopus parvimensis
ATTACATTCTACTTTCATCAATGCACAGTTAAGTTACACTCGCACAGAAATATTATGTCTTACTACAGTCCCCATCAAATAAAAAACAATAAAAATAAAACTTGTGCTAAAATGGAACTGAATTAAATCAATAAAATGTACACGAGAAACAACTCCACTTGATCTAAATAGAGAAAACATGACGACGTTCACTTCGTTAAGGAGCTACTCATGTGTCTCGTCAATTCTAGTGCTTAGACTGGCTGTCAGAATCCTGAACTTCAACTAGTCTTTGAATCCCTGTCTCTACTTCATTGGTCTCTAAATCCCTTTCCAATCCAAAACTATGTTGACTAGTAATAGCATCGAATCATAGTTGCTTATTATTTTCCAAAAACTGTGGGGTTTGCAAGACATTCTCTCCACAAATCACATTTTGGTGAACATTTTTTTTTTTTGCATTAAAATTTGCTCAAGTATATAGTTTTGACCCTCCCAGCTGTTAGAATAATCTGTCACTTTCTTTCCTCTCCCCACCCATTTCCCCTTCCCCATCCATCTTCCCCCCCCCCCAATATTCCTTTTAATAGGCTAAAGACATTGATGTACTTACTGCTACGGCATCACATATCTGTCTGACTACACTCGCTGCGTCTCTCTCTGTGTAGCTACCCTTAGCCACTATTCTGTCAAATAACTCGCCACCTGTCACTAACTCCAGGACCAGAAATAACTCTGTCTGTGATTCAAAGATTTCGTGTAGTTTTATCTGTAGATCATGAAAGAGAAAACTATTGATAGCTTAAAGTTACCCTACAAAGAAATATTAAACATTAATAGCAAAATGATATATACAAATCATGGGCACACAGTTGTATAGAATATAGTTAACTGATTTCTCTTTAATAAAAAACACCTAAGAAGAAGAAGAAGAAGATAAACCATATCATTTGTCAGCAATGCAATGCTCGTAGTAAATAGCTTGTACAAAATTAGTAATTGTAGAGTGTGTAGTTGAGACAGTAGAGACAATAAAATTGGAGAGAGGGGGGATGTAACAAGCAGTTTGAGCTTGTAATTCAACAGTAACTGAAGGATCTACAGTCTCATCATTATAACATGCTCTTCATCTCAAGCTGCCTTTTATTTACACCCAGCTCCTAACAAAGTTCTCAAGAGTACCATTGAAGTAGACCCCCGGTCCCATTAGTACAAAGAACAGGACGTAATTTCAACCTTTATAAACAATCGATAGTTAAAAATCTTGGGAAAGATCACTCTATGTAATCTGAACTAACCCATTTTGTTGTTATTTCATGAAGAGAACACGATCATATTTAGTCTGAGGAGAAACATATGTGAATGACTTGTATATATGTGGACTCATTGAATTAAATACCACAGACAATTGAAGCGTCTAGCCATGTTTATCATAGCAACTGTTGACAAAGGCTACTTAACTCCTTTCCAAAGAGTTTAATGTCAGAAATGCTTTGAAGGTTCCAACTAGAAATGGTGGTAAGTAGTCCGGAAGAGTTGAGCGTGCAAAGATGTAAATAATCAAAAATCTGTCTTGCCTTCACATTCATTATATATGATACGACACAGTGAAATCAAAACATGAGTTTTGTCCATTTTCTAAACACAAGTTATAATTTCATCAAAACTTCAAGAACATCTGGTCTAAGAAATCTACAAGGTTACACAGTGGATCTGCGGTGACTTTCATATATATATGTATTCTGCATTTTATCACCATTAATCACCTACATCTGACCAGTTAGCAGCACATTGTGGTATAAAACAGAACAGTTAAAGTGAAGTGAGTTTAATAATAAATATTTTGTTTATATACTAACATGTTGATGTGAAGAGTTTGTCCACTGAACTTTTTGTAAAGACAAATAAAGAATTCAACATTAAATGTTTGAAATACATTAAAAAGGGTTGTCTAGTGAAAAACAATGCAGAATTTGTATTGAAGAGAAAAATATTCTGAACTGCTAGTTGAAAACCCACTCTCAATATCATGCCCCTAACTTGAGATATGTTTGATTGAGTGTGATCCTTTTTGACTGGCTAAACCTTCAACTACTCCAGGAAGTTGGATTTTGGGGGTTTGTGATGTCATCTTGGCAAAGGCTCGATGGAAACTTTACTGAGGCTTTTTTAATCTTGTCGTTGATTACTCCTTGAAACCTGATACATTTGGAATGTTGGCATAGCTGTAAGTTCTCTGTAATTTCATCAAAATGTTCTTTCTTTTTTGAAATACCCTTTTAGTTTGTGAATGAAAGATTGACAAATTAATGAAGTAAAACAACGACAATTGCAGCTGAAGTGCCCTGATGACATCATCCATTCTGCTGTTGCCAGATACATTTACAAAATATAACTAAATTTTAAAAATCATATCTTTGCAATACAAAATGCTATGAGGAGGTGGTTTTCCTAGTTAGATTCAGTTTCACTTTAGCAATTTTGTTCAGGATTCAACTTTAGCCATCAGAATATCCTTTTTATAAGTTGATTGCTCTGCCTTTTGATATTAACATTCTTATTTTTATTCATGAATGTGAAAAGATGACTTTCAGCACAATTTTAGCCTTGATATGTCATATTCCGAGAAAAATTTGAGTGCTATTAATGTTTCCATGGCCACTACCGTTTTCAAGAATTCACTCACCATTAAAATATGCTAAAAACTCTGGAAATATTCCTATCTGTAAAGGTTAAACTGATGACCGACATTGGCTAATCAGTGCAGGTGTTCAACGTTAATGTTAATCCATTGCTTGAGAAATTCAAATAACTCAACCAAGACAAGTTCTTTTAACTTCATGCGAACACCATGTTCATCCTTGGATGACATTCAACACTACCATATGTTCTTCAAATGTTTGTACTACATTTAATATAAACATACATGTTATTTGAGGCCATACAATGTTTTCCTATTGAGTGTCGTGTTGCATCTGAGGGACTGACATAATGGGTCGTGTATTAGACTTAATAGTCCAGTTACTTCAATTGATTTTACACACAGGTCTATTTAAAGGGTCAACACTCAAAAATATAAAGTCGTACAGAAATGTGACCTGGACTGACAACGGTGGGCTTTAAACGTCTACAACAAATCCAAATTGATTTTGTGCCTAAAGGCATCCTTTAGATTGTACCTTCAATTTATTTGCCACTTTTCCTGTTTATGATTTATTTAATTTTTGGTTCCTTTTTTAATATTTAGGTTTATTGTTTCTTTCTTTCTTTCTCATACATTCTATCAGGTTGTTTCCTATATCATTTTTTTTTTGTCTTCAGGTACACAGCAATTGTCCTTTATCCCTTGAGGTAATTTAAAAATCTTGGATGTGACTTTTCTCCCAAGTCAAATTTGGAAACCTTGTCAAGACTTCTTTTTTTTTTTAATAGGTCTCACCTGAGATTTAGAGTCAATTTAAAAGCTATTTGAAGTAGTTGTTCTGTGGTGCATACTTGTAGAAACCCTTCAAAATCAGTGTCAAAGGCAATTGCCCTTGGAGCAGCAAAAAAAAAGAAGAAAAAATTATCAAGAAACTGTAAGCATTTCAAGTCAGGGATGGTTCTACATGGGAGGGAGAGAGAGATTTTGCTCATCTCTTCCGGATATAAAAGATCATATCAAACCTACCAAAGAAATAGAAAAGAAGAACCCACAAGTGTCAGATTTTCATCTACCAAACCCAGAAATATTAAGAGATAATTTATCTCTAAGAAATTGATAAAATATATTTTTTGTTTTTGGTTCCCTATCAATTCGCAAAGAACTAATAATGATAATAATATTCATAGAGATTTCATTTTGAGATTTGGAAACCATACAAACACTATGCTATCAATAGGTAGTTTCTCAGTCTGCCTCTGTGAGTTATCTGTAATACGTTGTCAATGAACAGAACAGGTCCGACTGCGGTATTTGATGCAAACAGCTCGTTTTTACAGAATTCCAATGTTACGACTACAGCAACCCTAAATTTCTCACATCAACTCGGCTGATAAAGTCATATGTGCTGTACTGTCTTCACTGAAGTGTAAAGCACACAAACGTCAAACACACTAACAGTAATCAAAGGAATTTGTATGGTGCACCCATCTATTCAAACAGTCAATAACAAGGTCATTTCACTAAAATCCAATTACTGAATGATGATGTCTTGTTATACAGTACTGTACATCTGCCTAAATTTTGAATCACTGTACACATAAACATATAGCTTTAAAAAAACTCAAGATATTCCTTCCTTTCTTCATCTTCTGTTTTTATCTTCCCCAGAAATGACTCAAATTATCTGTACCTTAATTCAGCCTACACCATTACCATGTTGGGCAACATTAATATGATCAAAATAAAACCCGAAACCATCAGTTTTACTCTTAAATTAAGATGTTAAGTGAACCGAAAACTTGACAAGAGTACTTATTTTAGACATAAGCATATAGTCAAGAGGTCTTTTGTAAGGAGCACAAGAGGCAATTATTAGAAAAACTTTTTTAATACTACTTTTTTTCTTCTTCAGGCATGACTATAATTCTAAATTGCTCGCCTCCAAGGTTTATGTTTTTGATTTCTTCTTTCACATTTAGGTCTTCTTTAAAAGAAAGTATAATTTTTTTTTTTAAATCCAGTCACTTTCTACTCCTTATTTTCAGTCCATACTCTAAAGAGATAGTTAATACATCAACAATTTGTTTTCCCTTCAAAATTGTCAAGTATCAAAAATGCCTAACAAAGAAATTCGAAAAAAACTATCGCTCTTCCTTGGATGTACGCACACATATATATATACACGCACAGTGACCACTAATATTCATGTATCCCACGAACACATGCATGCATTCCTGAATGCCACATGTTCTTTTACCAAACTCCCTACAGTCTAACAATAATCAAATCAGCAGGGCAGCTAACTTTGTAAAATTGATTGCATTTCCTGACCTTGACAACTTTTGCTCATGCATTTTATAGCCATCAGTGAAAAAAAACCCATCCTTACAGTCAAAGATTACATGCCAAGTTATTTCATGTGCACAGGGCCTCCATCAAGATAATACATGAAAAAGCCTGAAACGTCGAATGGCGCATTGCCAATTATTGAATCTGGTTTACTCTGCTGTATACGTGTATATACAGAGCAAATCAACGCCAACCGTTGCGGTAAAACTACACACTATATCCTATCACCAAAATTATTTTTTAATATCAATGAAGAACAGCTAATTTATATTCAGTGCATTGCTTAACTCTTTTCTATGATGAAATTCTTGGTATAAAGGATACTTCAAAGGCTCTAGCAGTCTAAAATATTTCAGACCCCGGAGTCACGATTCGTTAATGTTGTTATTTAATCATCTTTTAGGCCTTCATATGATGTATTATATTCCTTGTCATGGTATAAAGGTCAGAAGAGATTCTCATCTACAGGGGGTGGGGGTGGTGATTAATCTTAGAATTAACGGCTGCTTCGTTCCAATATTCAACCACCTAAAGATCAATCCAACTGACGGACACGTGAAATTTAATTTAGAGCTCAGATGTAATTTGAACTTACTAAAGAGGATGCACACACCACCAGAGTGTAGGAATGTCCTGGCGGAAGCTCTGGACTTTGTTCACTGCATTCGTTAGTACTATCATCAATCAAGGCTTCAAAGGTACTTTATTTTTTTTTGTTTCCAACAAAGAAATTGTGATAATGGTTTTATGGTTGCGGAATCTGTTCCTCCATCTTACTATATAATAACACTTCACTGAAATTTGGGATATATTATCATACCCATATATGTTATCAACTGAGATGTGACCAAAATACTACTTGGACCAAAAATGAAGATAATATAAAAATATTAATATATATTGCAATTTTCAATGTTTCATTCTTGTTGGTTACAGAAACAAGAGAATACCTACGGGGAACATTTGGAATTTTAGCCTCGCCATGTCCGTCAAATTTTCAAAGTTTGTACCAGTTTATATGAAAAGATGATTATTTGAATCATTGGACATCTCACCAAGATGGTGAATTTCCCTTTTTACAAGTTTTATCATCCATGCCTGCTGCAGGGTACACCTCGGTAAAATATAACTACCATATTATTTATAGCGGACGATCACACTTTTAATTTTACATCTGTGACATTTTACGACCAAATTGCAACAAGAAGGGATAAAAATGAAACTCTTCAATAACAATTCAGTTCTCTATAGTGTCCACAATGTAAGTGTAATACCACACTCAGTGAAACTCCTTTGTCATGTCTGACTGTCTAATTAAAGACACAACACCAAAATGCACTTGAAACAAAAAATTTGTACCATTTTCATGGTTTGTAGTAATTACATTCAAACAATCTATCCTACAGGATCACTATTTCTTGTCACTATGTCACTGAACGCAAAATAAGTGCTGAACTTTCAACGCAATTAGTTTTTAGGCCCTCAATAGTCAAAATCAGTCACACAACCTTTTAATGAAAGTTTCTGGCCAAAACAATTGCATGCCAATATTTGCTATTACAAAATTTCTGCTGGAAAGTACAAATCAACATTGGGAGGCACTCCAAGTACACACCATGGTCTATAGCAAGATAACCAGAGGTCTAAAAATAGCATAAGATGTTGCCATTTCTTGTTCCAGCAAAGGTTGCTGTCATAGAGGTTCAAGCTCTCGGGTGCCCCTGCGTAAGTCAGGTAACATCCTAAGAGAAAAATTCCACTCTCAAGAAAATAAGGAAGAGAGAGAGAGAGAGCCTTTTTTCTATAAATAGGTAATTGTTAATATTTTACAACGTACAGTGTCGTCGTCGTCGCTCGCTTCTTTGGAAATGGGCTCCGAGGGGTGTAATAGTCGTTCTATATACTTGGCTACTTTGCAGAGAGTATTATTATGGTGGATAGAAAAAAATATATTATTATAGGAAATTTTAATTTTTTTAGCATCTTCCATGCAGTGTGATTATCAATTGTAATATGTTGGCACTAGAAATTTTTAATACTTTTTACATTTTTCTGCTATTTTTTCCCTTTCATGTGTTTATACTTTCATTATTATTTCTGCCATCAGCATTTTTATGACCGCTACATGCAGAATCTTTTGAAAGATAAGGTCAACGTTGATGCTTGCAGTTAAAATGGCAAATGGGTATAATGCATGGAAAATTACATCAAAGCTGCCTTTTGCTGTGGGATGTAACTTTTGTATAACTGAGATCAAGCCTTAGGATAATCCCATATAATCCCTCCCTTATCCCTCCCTAATCCCTCCCTTATCATCCCAATTAGAGCTGCCTATCCTTGAAAATTGATTGTACTTTGAAAGGGTTAGCAACATTTGCATGAAAAAAGTTAAAGCAATATGACTTTGATGATCACGAATATGACTATTTTCCACTATGATCGAGGGACGTCAGTAAATTTTCAAAATGTGTCAAACGACGCCTTCTGCAAACGGACATTAACGTAAGCTATTTTAATGATCTCTTCACAGACGTTACTACAGGTAAACTATATTATGCGTGTAATTAGTCCGTCTGCCCGCACTTGTTCTGTGATACAATTACGGACGAAACTTCACTGTATAATATGTTTCTATGTGTGTTTGTCTCGGAGGCATTTTAAGAAAGAACTCTCCCCAAGCTCAAAGACATCACACACAAAAAAACGGGCACTACATGGAACCTGATTAGCATCATGTGTTATACATGCCATCTTCAAGGGCGTTGTTGTGACTACTGCAGTTCACAAGTATTAATATGTTTCCCGTAAATCAATTTACTCCATCAGAGCCTAGGATGTGTACCTTCCTAAGGTGAGACGTGTTCCATCCTTGGAAAAAAGAGGAATACAATTTTCTCTCAATTTGTGAGTGATGTGGAAGCTCATACGACAACGACTCGTTCAGAAATTGTCATATGGATTAATCAATTAATGGATGACGACAAACAAACGTCCCTGAAATACGATGCAAACCAACCTTGACGATTCGTATAAAGAAAATGGAAGAGTGAACTTTTTAACTCACTACTACCATGTATACAATGTATTGGTAGAGACAATGCACAGAAAGAAAGCTAATTATGAAGTAAAATGTCCTTTTTCACACATTTTGACTGTTTCCATCCTCTCTGTTGGCTATGGGGAATAAATGATGAAAGATAAAGTATATTATCTTTCACTCTTAGTAGATATCATTAGGTTTTAAGAATTGATCTAAAATGGTTTGTCTTTCCTCTTAATAACCACGGGCATCAATCTTTACACTAAATCAAATATCATCAAAATATCATGCATCATATTTATATATACTGTGCAAGGTGTTGGGGAAAAGTAAATATCCACCCTATCCGACTTGACACACATATATTCCTATAATTATGTTAGCTGATATTTTCCCCTAGAATTGTCAGCATTACACGAATTAATCATGTCTCGCTTGCATTTACGAGGTCATGCAGGATAAGTGTCTTGGAGGTAAACTAGAGCCTTGCCAATTTTAACCTCCCAGGATATATAATCAAAAGGCAGATCTGAACAAGTATTTTATAACCTTACGACTAAAAAATTCCAGTGTATATGTGGTGACCCATTAAACGTTAGAATACACTTACTTGCAATGATTTCTAGCAAAATACTCTGAAAAGCTTGCTGCAACTTGCAAGAATGAGTTTTTCTAAGGCTCTAATTCATTTTGGTCCATGCTCAAATAAGATCTGGATAACGATTACTTATGTAAACCAGAACCTGGGAGAGAGTTTTCATATCTAAATGAGATTTTTATCTAAAAAACAAAATAAATCAGGTCCATTTCTTGATGAGATACACAGCCATAGAGTTAGCAAAGTTTTGTCAGTATAAATGTAGAAGCCAACTGATTGACTGAACTTGTGACAGTAAGCTGAAAGCTATGAATAAATGCAGTTGTGACAGATGTATGCTATGACTATAACTGCAGTGTGTGATAGGTATCTGCTATGAATAACTGCAGTTGTGACAGATGTATGCTATGACTATAACTGCAGTGTATGATAGGTATCTGCTATGAATAATTGCAGTTGTGATGGTCAACATGTATGCTATGACTATAACTGCAGTGTGTGATAGGTATCTGCTATGAATAACTGCAGTTGTGACAGATGTATGCTATGACTATAACTGCAGTGTATGATAGGTATCTGCTATGAATAATTGCAGTTGTGATGGTCAACGTATGCTATGAATAACTGTAGTTGTGACAGTTAGATGTATGCTATGAATATAACTGCAGTTGTGACAATAAGATGTATGCTATGAATATCTGCAGTGTGTGACAGTAAGATGTATGCTATGAATATCTGCAGTGTGTGACAGTAAGATGTATGCTATGAATATCTGCAGTGTGTGACAGTAAGATGTATGCTATGAATAGCTGCAGTGTGTGACAGTAAGATGTATGCTACAAATATCTGCAGTGTGTGACAGTAAGATGTATGCTATGAATAGCCTGCAGTGTATGAGTTACATGTATGCTATGAAGATAACTGCAGTTGTGACAATGCAATAAGATGTATGCTACAATATGGGTATCTGTAGTTGTGACAGGAAATTTGGACGTAGGCTATGAGCAACTTCAGTCCTGTCTACTTCAATTTCCTCCAGTAGTACAAAACGTAACTATGCAACACTATATATTGTGTTGGTCTTTATTAGTGTTTGCACGGGTTATCCGGGTACCCGGGTACCCGACCGACGCGATACTACCCGGTTCCTAATTTATTACCCGAATCCTACGCAAAGTGTGATTTTTTGGGTTTTTGCAAACCGATGGTTAGGCAGATTTCCCATTGACTTAGTGTGGTGTTAGGCTACCATGTGGTCGAAGATAACAGCAATAACGAAAGTATTCCATGGATATCTTATAACTGCGTCACAATTTCAGCAGTATAGGCTAGATTTCCCCCATTGACTTAATGTGGTGTGAGGCTACCATGTGGAAGAAACTGAAAGAATTCTCACAATTATTATTTAGTCATTCGTTTATTTCATAGAAGGAAAGGCTGACAAGGAACTTTATGAGATGTTAATGGATTATAGATAGGATAACTAAAAAATAATAATCAAGTGGCTTTTTACTAATCGTTTATTCCAAATGCGATCAAAAATGCGCGAATCGCGCAATCTCGCGGCTAATGCGAACCATGGGCCTGAATAATAGATAGTAGTAGTAACAACTGTTTAAGAGCTAAATTGGATATTAATATGGTCTGATCCAATAGAGGTGGAGAGCAAGCATAAGCAGCGGCGGCAGTGCGATGGTAGTAGTGATGTAAATGTAAGTATTTGAACATGAAAACATTGTCAGTTGAGAATATAATTCATTTATTATAGCATCCAAATATGTAATTTCTTGAAAATCGTGATACACGGGAGTAAACAATTTTTCCCGGGTACCCGGATAACCGATGGGTAACGGCTCTCGGGTACCCGGTTCCCGATTTTTGGACCCGTGTAAACACTAGTCTTTATCATGATTTAAATCTTTGCTAGTTTTGGTGGAAAAGTGAAAAAGTAACAAAATGCAATCAGCTATATGTACAGACACCCACAGCCAGGCCATGGGGGGGGCTGTGACCCCCATGCAGACTTCTGTTTCCCCCTCCCCTCCCTCTCCCATCTGTGCCACCATCATATGTGCAAACATTTCACAAGTTACAGGACACTAACATTGTGCCCCTCATTAAATTTGTTGGTGCCCCTCCAACTCAGAATTCTGAGCTACTGGCTGTTTATACATTGTTTTTCTGCTGCACAGTTTGGTAAGATTTCATATAAGGCAAGAAGTACAATTTTAAGAAACAAGTCAAACTTTCAACACTCCACAAACATTAAACAGATCTAATGGCATACACAAAAACACATTGTCCATTGTCATAAATGTACCATTGTAATTGTTGTTTTTTGTTAAAGCAAAGCAGTAATCATGCTAACAATTAACGATTTGATCATGCTAACAATTAACGATTTGACCACAACACGTGACCTACTTTTCCAAGACCAATAATTGAATTTTATCAGCCTGTGCTTTCATATCTGTTGTCTACGAGGTTGAGAAGACCTTTTAATTAAACGTAACCCAAACCGAGAGTCCACATGTTGGTGTGTATGAAAATACTACAAACTCCCTTCTCCCTCAAAAAGGTTTTAATTGGATTTGTCTTTCTCCCTCAGAGTTTGAAATTTATCTGCGGCACAACTCCTTGGTCGCGATATTTTTCAGAGTACGCTGTGTGAGCACAGTAAGAAATGGCCTGTTAGCATGATCAAATGACTCCAGTTGTGATTGCAAATCCCTCCTTTAGCATAAATCACGTTATTAAGACCCAGAGCATATATATATATGCGCGCAGACCCCCTTTCTACCTCGAGAGCTTGACGTGACTTTAAAAATATTGATTTATTCCTGCTGATCAATGCAATTTGTACAGACTGTCAGGTTCCTTCCGGTATTGCGATAAAGATGACACAAGTCGAAGAGGGACGGTAGGAAGTAATTAGTAACAACAACTTGAGCTTAGACACCAGCTGTACGCTAAAATGGCACTCACACAGGCATTAACCCTTTCTCTCTGGCAGCCCGCTCATTTATAGTTGACCAAAAAATATCCAAACAAAAAATCCCATTACTACCTACTTTGTGGTCTTCAATATAGTGCAAGTGGACAGAGCGTCGCTTGTATGTTGTATCTATTAAAGCAGTGTCAAAAGATGTTGCAAAACATAGTGGCAGTTAATGTTGTTTATTAACAGTATCTTACAGTAGGCAAGGAACAGTGAGACAGATTTTGGGGTTATGATGATGTAATGATTCTTGGACCATAGGGGACATGTATAGTATTCAAGAGGCGGAGAGAACTAATGCATAGAACACACATGTTGACAAGGAGACTAAATATGTTCTATCAACATGAACTGGATACACTACTCCTTTAAATGCTCCATCTGTTCATCAGTAGAAGAGCACCTCAAATGTTTGGCATTTTGGATGAAACTTTGAGAGCAATTGTAAACCTGCCTCAAGAGGGGGGGGGGGGACAGGATAGTTTTTTTCTCTTCTTGTTCAGTAAATTGTATTCATTGAAGGATCAACACAGATGAACCAGCTAGCAGACCCTTCACTATCCATGCAGAGTCTGATCTTATATCCGATTGGTTTCCGAAAGGATTAAAAATAACCCCAATGCTGTGTGACCAAGCAGAAAAGAGGAGATTACGGAAGAAGATTCCATGAGCATTCTATCAAAACATTCAAGCAACTTGAACAGAGGCATTCCAGATGTTTAATATTTCAAAGCAATATTCAAAGTGATGGGGAACATAAAGGAGATTGTGGGAACTCCAAACTGTAAACAGTTACTTAAAAATGAGGTTTAAAGAATAACTTCAAAGCATTGAATGCATCTCAAACACTATGCATCAAACAATGTTACTATGTATTTTAACTGAAGACCTGGACTATGTGGACTAATTCAAGCT
>KN891947.1:0-35684 GCA_000934455.1 Apostichopus parvimensis
CGATACTCCTCGAGAAATAAATAAATATGGTATCAATACATGTAAAAACGGCAATTTCAAGTCTCAAGGTATAATATTCCATCCAATCACCATGTTAGACTACCAAGTACCAACTACGAAGTACTAACTAACATTAGGCCTAATTATTTCACATTATCCGGGTTCCATATTTTCAGATATTTGGTTGAACGACTTTGAATAGTTGGCGATACCTCCTTTCGGCTTGACAAACTGGTTACCATCTTTGTAGACCGGCTATGATTCTGCCACATACCTAGGCTAACCGAAGTGTAAGTTAGGCATAGTACATATTATAAGGCGTAAGTACTAGGCTAGGCCTAGTAGTACTACTGTTTAGGCTAAGTCATTATTGATTTATAACGGGATGATAAATTGACAACACAAACCAATCGACTAACGCCAATATTTTAACAACACCAGTTGGTGACACTGATATTGATGATTTGTTCCCCAACCGTCGGCTATTGCATTCTGAGATCGGTTTGTCGCTAGGCTGTAGATCGCACAACCGGTTCCTAAACATCAATTGTGTGTCTAACGTATGGTTTCTGTCAGTGCTGGTTTCTGGAACTGGAAGCTTGTACTATTATTAACTGATGCCACCAGATATCCTGTCTGTCCTTTTGTTTTGGGTAGCCAGCTGCACGAACCAGTCTATGACGTCATGCATGAGACCTAGAGAGTGATTCCGAACATGGCAGGTAGGAATTACAGTTCCTCTTCAGATTTTGCCCATTTGTTTCATATTTCTGTGTTTTTGATGATTTAACTCTCGTATTTGTCTTTCCACAGAGGTCCCTACAAGGTTCTACTGCAACAATTGTCAGGTTGAACTTCGGGCCTGCAGTATCAAGTGCGATAAGTGCGTCGATTTTGATCTTTGTTTACAGGTAAGTAGTATTGAAAAACCTACAGGCCTAGGCAGTCATTATGCTACAAAGCAAATAGCAATACAGTAGAATTGATTATACTATAAATATGCATATATTTATGTTAATTTTTGTCTGCCGCGTAAGTTTTGTACAGTATTCACCGAGACTATTGCTGCTAAATATTCATATTTATCAGATGTATTGCCGTTAATGTGAATGAACCGGGTATGTGAGATGTATACAAACCCCAGCCATGTGCACAGCTGTACGTGAGGTTTAATTGAACAACACTCGGATAGTCCGTGGAGCTTCTCGCTCTATGAATTGACCTTAATTGCGACGCGTAACGCTACGTTGTATGAATGGGCACAAGAGGAACGCCATTTTGCTTGCTTAAGAAGGGTGTGTTCCGTGGGTGAACTGTGGTGGTTGATCTTAGTGTGGGTTTTGTGGAAGGGATAGGGTCCTATTGCTAATGTGTGTACAAAACAGCCAATGCATTGCACGCTACGTCTAGTGTATGATACACTTATGTGTGCTATTTTCAGCACCCTGCATTGTCCTATGATTTAAACACAGGATGTGTTCATCATATAGTAATAGTAAGCATTGTGTACCTAACTATGTGCGTAAATCAATTGAACAAAAGACTTCAGGAAAATTTCAGTTCTAAATGCAGCCATTGAACTGTAACTGCCCTTGTGCTTGGAAGGTAGAGGTCAAAACAGTTGACCTTGGGCTTTATAGCTTTCACAATCAGCATTATACAGAAGTCCTTATATATTAGACAAATTGAAACATGTACACAGAATGACCTTCACCTATTTGCAAAGAACTAAGTGAGGAATGATAGTGAATGAAACTCATTAGCACCAGTTGCCATGTTAAGGCCTTTATGCAGTGGCTATAATCAATACATACAAATATTCTGTAGCTAGTGTCAGTGAAAGAAACATGGTATAGTCAAGGGACTTTATGGCCAAACAGAAGCCTATAGCACAAAACTGATTATTGTGAAACTTGATAGCACTGGATCTCTTCACATACTTGACTATGTATCATGCTTATCCTGCCGACTACACCATTGTACAGAGATACCAAGAAGGATATAGACACTTTGATGATCTGTGTTCTAACTATAAATGTTCTCTCTAATTCCATCCCTGTGGAAGCTGGAAGATTTTCCAACCTTATTACAATTTCAAATATATATATTCATTTGCCTTGGTCGTTTATAAATCCATTTCATGTAACAGAGTCTGTTCAAAGTATCTCTTTCAAGATCCAGCCTTAGGATTCACAAATGATTTTGAGTTGGTTAGCATCATGATTAGTCTAGAGTAAGGCAAAGTTATGTCACCAAACACAGAACTAGCATTGTTCGACACATGTTGCAAAAGCCTACAGTGGAATGACGACCTTCCCAGGCCTGGGTTCACATTCCGGTGAGGCTGGAAGTTTTTTCACTGTTCTGATTTTCCGACTCATTACAATTTTAAATATATACCTGTTCTCATGACCGACGGCAGTACCATATTACAATAAAATGCCCAGGGCCGTGTGAGAGCTACAGTACACATACCTGGGAATAAGCTTGCTTCCAGATTAGAATTATATACAGATTATAGCTACACAATACAATACACCTAGGCCTAGAGATTACAGAGATTTCAGTGAATTACATAGGATTACATATATTTACAGAGCTATAATAAACATACAGTGTTACTGTAGCTTATTTACACAACTACCAGACTTTCATTGGTGTTCAATGTAAAGAACAAAAAAATAATCCACAAATTATTCTTTATAATCATGGAGGGGAATGTGACATGCTCCCTTGCAGCACTCAACTATTATAGTATATACTCTTAAATGTGTATTCTACAACTAATGTCATATTCTCATAGCTACCAAATTCCTGATGAAGCTGCGCGAATCTAGTGAGTGGCACATTTTCTAATGTTTACCAATTTTCCATTCCAAAATTGCCATCTTGAATATTTTCTTCAAGCAATCAAGCTGCAGCTAGAGCACACATAGTTTATCAGGACTGTCCACAATGTACATAGGCATGATAAGCAGAGGACAGGATTTGTTGTTCCCTAGCAACATAATTCTCCTCTTTGTTTTTGCATGTAACAAGAGCATAATAGGACTGACCACCATAAGCAATCTATAAGACTCTGACAATAGATGTTTGTTTGCTTCAGTTGTAATATGTCGCCCCAAGCATATATACATTTTCCAATACATGTAATATGCTAGTGACTAGCCTTTTAATAACCTTGTTTAGTGGAATGTCCCAGTGGTTGCTGCAGTAGGCTACATTTGTTTCAATATTCAAAAATGTCCAAGATAAAAAAGATGAGACCCAATGTACAGTATGTGTAGTAGAATTCAGTGAAGGTTTTTTAATTCATGTTTTTGGCTAAAAAAATAATGTGGATGACTTCTTATTGATTTTATTTTTATTTTTTTTTGTTGCAATCAACAGTGCTTTGTTTCCGGTGCTGAACTAGGAACCCATAAAAGAGACCATGATTACCAGATAACAGTAAGTTCAATTTTTATTTTCGGGCTGCTTGAATTAAAATGTAAGTCGAAATGTAACATTCTCGTCACGTTCCATCTGAGAAGTTTTGATTATATATCATAAGAAAGGATTTTTTTTCTGGAGGGGAGGGGGAGGGAATGAGGGAGGAGGTTGTGTTTTGGTAGTTTGTGTGTTTGATGACAAATACCCTATTTTCTCCATGCTGTTGTGATTATAGCATGGAAAACATGAATGAATGTACTTTCGAAAAACATATATAAATTGGTCAAGTAAAGTGTGACATATTGCCAAGCAAAGCAATATTATCTTGCAATCTATACCTCTGAAAAGGAAGCTCTCATCTCTCATTAGTGGAGATATTTGGTGAAAACAGAGGAATTTGTAAAGAAATGTAAGACAATGTATGAATTTACTTCTTACATACTGGAACGATGTGATCATATATAAATCGAGAAAACACTCTGACTTTTTTACAACACTTCTTTTTTATATATATTGTTTAAAAAGCACAGGGTAATACCATAATAACATATAGATATAATGCTAGCTAATTATGCTAGATACAGAGTATCAGAGGGAGGTATGAACGTAATGAACCACCGGAAATATGTACTGCTGCTACAGATGCAATAATGTACATTAGTATCAGATTATTCTAGATACCAGAGGTACGTTGAACTTTCAATTTCAAAGCATTTTGGAGAGATATCTTTAACTGGTCATGAGTTTGCTGGTGGTGATTTTTCTGTCTCTTTCTTATGGTAACGATCTGTGTATGTTTGATAATAGATCTAGCTTTCAACTGCTGATGATTCTTCTTTACAGGAAAATTCTCTGTTCTCTATACATGGGAACAGTTCATGGAGTATGAGTGATGAATATGCAGTGCTGGATGGAATAGAAACATTCGGATATGGTAATTGGTGAGTACGAATAGTAGCTAGGATGTATTCTCATCATACATTCAAACGGTACCCAGACTTTTCACTATACATAACATTTACAGAAGGAATAATTTTCTAATTTGAAATTTGCATATATCAATTTGAGATTCATTCATGTTATGTTTACATCATGGAATATTGCAAATAAAAACAATAACTTCTATTAATCTTTGCATAATTTTAACAGTTTCACCATGTCATGTAACAATTTCATCTCGTTTGCAAAGCATCTTGGCCTGCGCAACACGGTTACTTACTCTATATATACAGTATGATTTGCTCTGGAAAGTATGTATGTATCTATGTAAGTATTTTAGATCCTCCTGCAAGCAGGAACTCGTGAAGAAGCCTCATGGGCTTTTCAAAGCGGCAAGCTGACGGAAGTCAGTCTCTTAGATTCATATTTAACGTCCATGATTATGAATTGTCAACAACTCTGTAACTGGACGACATACATTGATCTTGGAGTGACTCGACACTCGGGACCTTATGATTGAAAGGCACCGGCATTAACCACTGAGCTAACACTCCCAAGTACGATATGCTCTTGGCCTGTGCTACACGGTTACTCAATCTATATATAAAGTATAATATGCTCTGGAAATTATAACATACTCTTGGCCTGCGCTACAAGGTTACTTACTCTATGTATACAGTACAATATGCGGGTTAACTGACACGATAGACTGTGTAAAAATAAAATTGTTATTTGACCCCAAGCTAGCATATTGCGAATTACCCCGAGTACTGGGTTGCCTATACTTGGCAAAACATTCTTGTCTTGTCTTTGTTAAAGTGAAGAAAAAGAACATTGGACTAATGGTTCGGCAAAAGGAGAATTTCGCAGATATTTCAACTAGTTAATGTAACTGCTGTTCATTCTGCCTAGTAACATGATGCTATTCTCCTTACTCTACAGGGAAGCTGCAGCTGCTCATGTTGGTACCAAGAGTAAAGAAGAAGTAAAGGACCATTACTCAAAATGCTACTTAGGTGCAAATATTGGAGGTGGTAAGATGACTTCAATTTTAAAGTATCTGTGATAAGTAATATCAAATTTCTTTTAAGAATCTAGTACATAGCGAGACTTGTTTAGGATATTATAAGTTATCCATGAAAAGGTTGAAGTTTGCTCTGAATGCTGCCAAATCTGGTGGGGTCCGTTTTAATAATTTTAAAGAAAACTGATGGTGTTACTGTTGTCTACGAATTATGTTAGGTCAGCTGATATTAGGGATCAAAAGGTCCATATTGCATTCATATTGATTTTTTAGCATTCCATTGTGACTTACATGCATTTACATATCAGCAACTTGCAATTGATGAAAGAGATTACTGTGATAGTATTTTTAATTGGCGAACATTAAGGAACGAATAATTAATCTTTTCGTAAAAAATGTTTTGACGTCAGACAAAACAACCGCCTGTTTTGCTCATTTTATACATACATTCATGTGCTAGGCCTATACTACTAGATGTAACTGAGCCATGCGTTTTAGCAGTTTCCTTTACATGTATCAATAACTGCCAATCAAAACCTGCAAAAAGAAGAAAAATTTGCTTTAAATAGACATATCAGATATTCATGACATGTATTGAAGCTTTCTTTAACAGGAACAAGTTAGCTAGCCTAATGCCGGCAAATCATAGGCTAGGTATATTATTTGCAGCCTGTACATACTATTCGGGTATTACTAACGATTAACGTTAGTTGGTGTATAGACGTCCATGAAACAAATCAATCATGCAATGCTTATTAATACAATAAATAATAGACTATACTTAGGCTATAGTTCTAAGTCATTAGGCCTTCGGTGTAACCCATGGCATGTTCTGAAAATTTTCGCTAACTTTTCTCCATATTTCAAATCAACGTGTTTTCCAAATTGACCAATCCGTGTGTGGGTATTTTCTGTCACGTCCCATTCATGATTGACAACACATTATAGCATAGTCAGTTATTTCCAATGTTAGCTTGGATTTTCCGTAAACTAGCAATGGTTTTTGTTATGATTTCTTTGTTTATATATTACATTTTGTACAGGTAAGGTCATTTAACATTTTAAAAGGTTTAATTTCTAATTGGAAAGCCAGTACGTATTGCTAAATAAACAGATTTTCAACGCAATATTATAATTCGTACAGGACTATAATGCACTGTACTGTGTACATATATGTAATTATGTCGTTCGCACACTTGTACATTATATGGGATGGTCAGAAATCCAGAAACTTAGCAGGTATTGCGCAGTACTGAGGCAAACAGACATGACCTTTATACATGAAATTCATGTGTCATAGAAAGAACTTTTATAGGCATGGCTTATCGTTTTATAATTAGCCATGTTGCTGTCAAAAATATTCATCCTGTTTGCTTAATTTTATAAGATTCAACACGTTTTTGCGCACAATTTCTTGGGGACATGTTTGGAGTAGCGTAAGGATCACAATTAATGGTATCCAAGCATCACTTCCATGCTTGGTTCATTACTATTTTGAGCATTTGAAGATTTTAGGGTAGATTTGCCATGTTACATTTTCATTCAAAACTTTTTTTTAATCTCTCAGTATCAGATATATGGTAAGTCCATACTTGTAAATTGTATGCTAGCCTGTACTGGTACTTAGGGCATTTTGGAAAAACTGGTATAGATGTACCAGTGCAAGAAGAGGTACTTGTACACACACACAGAATCTTGTACTCACACACACACACACTTAGAATATTGTAATCACACCAAGTAGACCTCTACTCATACTGGTACTGATGCTGTTGATATCTCCCTAGCAACAATTGATGTGTGTAAAGCCTAGGACCGGTATGCATTACGTAACCATGTGTTAAATCTCCAAGTCTCACCAAGAATTGCGTAGCTCTCTTAATATGGTTTAAACACAACTTTTAAGGGACTATAAATTATGCTTAAAGAATGTGAAACTTGTAATATATGATATTTATTTCATCGTTCTTTGTAGCTACTTTACCAAAGGTCCGACCGAACCCAGTTATAGACCATACATGTTCAGACGATGGTGAGTTTCCAGTCAGTGCTTGATCATTTAATATTTGATCTATATAAAAGGGTATCTTTAATGACTCATTTATTTGGTTGGCTTCGTAACATCACCCTTGAGACTCGAGAAAAGATTAATCATGTTCTTCAAGATTCTTTGAAGTAGGACAGATGCGTTCGGACTCTTTATATTTAAATGTATGAAAGAGAGCTTCTCGTGTATTTCGTTACTTGCCGTGTCGCTTTTGCACATGTTGAGGTTGCAATCATCAAAAAGCTCATTGGATATTTCCACTTTGTGGATACTCACACAGTGTAGAGTAACCAATTGCTTTGGTATGTGGATTGGTTTGTGGTGCCATGTTTTGTCACAAGTATGGCATTGTTCCAAAGCAATAGTAAATCAATAACAACTACCTTTGACACTCTAAACTTTTATCACCCCAACCAATCTCTCTCAATGTCCCATCAGTTACGATACATCGATCAAGTTCTAACCAAAAGCAATTCTTCGGGATTTTATTTTCAATATATCGAATGTCATTCCTATTTACTGATTTTCATCAAGATTCACCACGGACTTGTTGTAGTTGCAGTTTTAAAGGCATTGAAGACTCGCCCCAAACCTCGTGCCGCGCTCTGAAAAAGTTAACTTTCCTTTGCTTGCAAGTGAAGTTTTCTTCTTGTCCCTACAAAATGCAGACAGTAATGAAACGTGATACCTTGTTATCTTTTATCTAGACCTGAAATGTCCATGGCTGCTCTGTACACTGTGTTGTGGGTATTGACCCTAGCTGTATGTAGTGACTGTACACTAGTGTCTAGTTACCGACGGTAGCAAGCTGTGTGTGTATTTTCTGGGATCGATGGTGGTGTCTAACACTTCTGTTACACCTCATTCAAAACTTGGTCAGATTACCGGCATGAGACGTTTCTTTGTGCGCAAGTCTTCACACCCTTTAAACGATAAATGTCAAACAGCACATTTTTAAGTGGAATGTGTTTCTTTCATTCTCTATGGTGGTTTTTCTACAGGACCACTCTCTCCGAGTCTCAGCAACAACTTTGCGCCAGTAGAACTTCCACTTCTCGAACAACACGAATTAGGTTACATGCCGTTACGGGATGACTTTGAGCGGGTGAGTCTGCATCAGGATGAGGGTCCAATGTCTCTCGTCTGCTCAGGTCTGAAATTTAGATGAATGTGTCGGACAGTTTACAGTAAGAGATGTCCTTTCAATGGATAAAACAATAATGAAAATCTCTCTGATGTCGCTCTGTGAGTCAGTCTTGTACATCAAACATTTGATGTCCTGGATGGTTGAATCAGATCTTGCCAGAATGGGAAAGAGATTTTATACTTGTAAAGGTTTGAATTTAAATGTTGGAAGCAAAGAGTTATATCCCCAAGTAAATGCATGTGTTGATGTATAATATATAATTCCTGTAAATAGGTGAAATAGTTCATGAAAGTGCTCCAAAACACAAGAAAAAATATTTTTCTCTGTTTTCAAATGTTGCAACTTGTAGAATCAAATTGTTTTTGAAAAAGTGATTATGATTTGAGGTTCAGACATGGGGACTACCCAGTGAATAATTTATCCGGCATCACATTGCAAAAATGCCATGCCAAACGTGTACGTTGGTATACAAGTCCAACGATTCATAGCAGGAACCATAGTATTAAATAAGAGGCAAAGTTCACAGCCTTCCAAAGTGCTCTGAAAAAGTTTTACACTAAATTACTCCCTGCTACTGTGTCTGTATTAACGTGTAGCCGTGTATGTTCAATACAGTATGCAAGGTTCAGGAGCACAACCAGTAACTGTACACCACCACTATGGGAAAAGTGTATTTGTTATGATCGTCCAGGAGTAGGCCTACTTATAAGGACGGTATTCTTATTTGTTCACAATGATGTTCATTATTCATTTGGCTCAGCTTTGCATATAATATTAAATGTTAATTCCAGTCGTGTAGTTTCCCTGGTTGATACAGGAAAAATGGGGAAAAAAGTAAAAACTATTAAAATTATGACGGATGTGCAATTTTGATCACATTCTGAAAGGAATAATTCCTTTTGTTGTAGGTTTGTACTGAAAAATAACTTAGATTTTGATATCAGGAGCATTTTATACAGTTCAATGGAAAATTATAAGATTGGAAAATATGATGTATAAATGTCATAATTATGAAGAAATTGTTATTCATTTCCAAAATTTGACTAGTACTCTGTTGCCAGCTGCCAAATGTTTACCTGATTTCTGGTGTATTTAGATCTCTGATTTTAACACTTTTTCAATCAGGGAATAGTGCTGATATTTTGCATAGCACATAATAAATTATTCCAGGGCTGTATTCAGTATCTTTGAAACTGTGTCAGAACCTCTAGGGATGTTCTTTTTGTACCAATAAAAAAAAGAATTTAGTATCCTAAAACTTAGAGGCAAGTTTTTGGTGACCTTTTACCACCAATGTAATATTCAAACAAAATTTTAAGATGAGAAGCTGTTTTGCTGGAGTATCATTCAAATAGTAGTAACATGCCAAAACGCATGTACATATGAAGCTGGTTTGTTCGTTTGAAGCCGTGTAAGTCTCTTTAGGATGGGACAAGAATCTATACCCTGCTATGATACCGCTGTTAATCAAAGAATTCATCTAAGGATTCTTACTAGCAATTTGCCTGTTTCCATTAAGATAATTCAGAGAATTTAATCACCCCTCTCTAAGCTAACGAACGTTGATATTTCTGTTTTTCTTCTCGCAGGAATCTAACAACGATGCTGAAAAAATAGTCAGCCATCTGCAGGTGTCTCCTGAAGACGACGAATTAGACATAGGTGAGTTCACGACCGTTCCCGAATCTTTCCGTTGTCTTCGTAAAAAAAGAGACTCGGATGTTTCATAATATCTCGAAGTATTCCCATGGTATGTTGTAAAGCAAGTGAGTCTTTTTAAGCAGTTGTTGTGATCGATCAGCAGTTTTCCCAAACCTTTCCAAGTATTACTCAAGATAAGATGGAAACTGATCAGCCTAAGAGTATAAGTGAATACTTCACCAAAAGAAGGTGAAATGAGCAAGTAATCAGTGATTCCAGTCGGAACTCGGTATTTCGTAGACCAGTTACTTTCCATGTTAGTAGTATGGACTTACATGTAAACTGGGCGTTCTATCTATCTATTTATGTCTCATAGCTTGAGGGATGTTGGGGCGACATGATGACACGACACAAGCTTTCCACAATTCACACAGCTTAGCTTTATATGGTAGCTTCAGATTAAGTCCTACTTAACAAGTCAGAGGGGCTGGGGGGGGGGAGGAGAGGGGGTAAACATAGCATTAGTAACAACATGTATTCCTCTGTGTTTTACTTCCTCATTCTTTTTTTGTTTGTTTTTGAAAGAGCAAGTAAAGTTATAGGCTAGAAGGGGATTTAAATTAGTGACCATAACAATACAAGTCCTGCACTGAACCAACAGAGCTATTCAGTACTAGGATGATAGTAAGTGGTAGTAACCAAGCAGGATTTTTATCCCTTAGGTATAAATAATCCAAGAGCATAACTGTTCCTCAAAAGGAAGAGGGTTTTCTTGTTTCATTTTTGACATCTAAATACTGATGATGTTACATTGATGTTACATTTCATTATTTATACAAATATGAAAACAATTACTTTTTACTACTTTCATCCATGTAGCTCTTAAAGAAGCTCATGTAGATATGTATACCAGAGCGTTGAAGGAGAGATTAAGAAGAAAAAAGATCGCAAGGGATTACGGTCTAATAGCAGCTGTTGTATCAACAGTGCCTCAAAAGTCCAGAAAAGATAAAGATAAAGAAAAAGAAAAGGAAGGTAAGTTTGTAATAAATGATGTGTTTTTGAAGGGAGAGAGATGGGGTGTAATTGAGGGGTAAGGCCAGTAATGGCTGGTATCCACAGACAAAAGCAGAGCAAGAACATCCCAGTCTCTATGAAGAATTCTACGACCTAAATTCACTCACCACAAAAGTGTGCAAGGTAGTAGTAATTAGTAATCAATAGAGATTTATATTCATGTCACCATGAATAATCATAGCAATGAAGAGACACCTTATATTTTTATAGGGGGGGCATAGATTCAAGAGTTGCTCCGAAGGAAAATAGTGTCCCACGGACTAGAGAAGGCATTTCCTTCGCATGATATCCTTCAATAAACAGGAACGTTTCCTATGCGTGTTTGTGTGCAAACCTGGAACAGTCAAGAAAGTCACGACCATTCCATTTCTTTGCCGGGGGAGCCCATTCGGAAGCAGCCTCGCATACCGGGATCGCACAAGTTAATTCGATGGAACACCCAGGAAGCAGCAGGAAAGGCGATTTAAAGAGAAATTTTAATTCTTGATAAATGATACCTCGATCCCTAGAACAAAGAGCGTAATTCTGAGATGATTCGTTCAAAACACGTTTCAGATCAAAAATTCTTGGCTCTTTTTGAAGACATTTATGAAATTTGTGTATTCATGTTGTTGTTCTTTTTCTTTTTTTCAGTTAAAAAGAAACCTTCAAAAGAAGAAACAGAATTCATGGAAAGATTGAGGCCGTTTGCGCCATGTATTTCATTGAAGGCAGTAGAAGAACTGCATTCTAACGTCCAACGTAAGTTATTCATGATATTCCTTCTGAGCCCCTCCGGTCCTCACCCTCCCCCATTCATACCCATTTTCTTCCTTCTAATGTACCTCCAGTCTTTTGAAATGACATTGCTATTGGACCATTACTTAATTAGTTTGATGTACCACAGGGTAACAATATTCATGTATGTATGGTTTACAGTGTATATAAAGATAATGGACTGTGTATTGCAGTTAAAAGTAAGCAAAACCTGTTGGTGGTTTTGTTTTGGTTAGTTTGCTTTTCTTTTCTTTTATGAGAAAGGACTGAACCTGAACTTTTTGCTTTAAAAGAATTTGCAGTTAAGGTTACATTAATTTACCTTTATAGTGTTGTAATTGATAAACTATTAGCTGTATGCACTAGGTATCCCTGTCTTGTCAGTTTTATACCAGTAGAAAAATAAATACTAGTTTTGGTATTCAGGTCCTTTTTTGAAGATTTATTTACCAGGAAAGCAATTAAAAAATGCTACCAAAACTAAAAAATTCAAAGAGAGAAAATATCATTGAAGCTATTTAAATATGTGTTATGCTATGGCATTGAAACTATTTTAATATGTGTTATGCTATGGCATTGAAACTATATAAGTATGTGTTATGCTATGACATGTAAACTAACTAAATATGTGTTATGCTATGGCATTGGAACTATTTTAATGTGTTATGCTATGACATTGAAACTATTTTAATATGTGTTATGCTATAATATTTAAACTATTTCAGTATGTGTTATGCTATGACATTGAAACTATATAAAGATGTGTTATGTTATGGCATTGAAACTATTTTAATATGGTGTTATGCTATGGCATTGAAACTTTTAATATTTGTTATGCTATGACATTTAAACTATTTAAGTATGTGTTATGCTATTACATTGAAACTATTTCATCATGTGTTATGCTATGGCATTTAAACTATTTAAGTATATGTTATGCTATGGCATTGAAACTATATAAATATGTGTTATGCTATGGCAAAGACAACATTTTGAGTTATAGTGTTTCATTTACTGCCATAATGAAACATCGCCCTCATTTTCTAAAAAGTTTAGTCACTCAGTCAAATTTCACTGTTTTTGAAAATGTGGACATTTTTTGCTCTTATCTTGTAGTCTGTAAATGAATGAAAACTGACATTATGTTGGTTTGAGTGTGTGGAATGTTGCTGTCAATTAATTATTTTTCTCACTTGTTTTGAGATTTGGATCATTTAGAACTGGCCCCTTAAGTTATGAGTCAATACCAGTAGTGGACATCACAAACATCCTCAACGGAAAGGACTCATTTATCGCTCGATTGCAAAGAGTGAGGGCGGTGTCTTAGTTTGTTCATTGTTCATTTGGGATTCATTTCTTGAACTGTAGTTGGTAGGTTTGGTAAACCTACTGTTAAATAGACATCACACTGCGCTATGCTTCCTTTTATGGATTAAAGTTAATTAGCAAACCTTTATCCAAAATGAATGTTTTGAAAGTACTTAATTATTTTATATGGCTCTTCGAAAATATGTTACTCAATAAAAGCCAGTATGTTTTATCTTTTGTATTCTATCTTCTTTGTCTCTCTGTTAAATTCACTGACAATTTTTTCGCATATTTTGTTCTTTTGCAGAAGAAAAACAGATCAAAAGTAGAATAAGAGAACTTGTGAAATATAGAAAATTTGGAATTAAGAAATTATCAGGTAAGATATACAATGATTCAAATTTTGATATTTTTAAGTCAGTGTTAACTTGTGTAGAACTTGTGGATTATCACTTTGAAATTGTAACCAGAATCTGGCGAGGCCAAAAAGGCTAATACAAAAGGTGGCTTAGCCTGAAGAGCCCAGTGGCAATTCGGAACCAATCTCGGACAAGCTGTGATCAGTATTTACCTTACTTTCATGTTTAGTGATGATTTTGGTTTTGCTTAAAAAGGGTTAAATCTCTCCCAATTATCATTTTATGTGATAGATATGCTTGTTATAAGATGTCTGATGACTGACAGACTTATCCAAGTTTGCTTTTATTGATTTGTTTCTTCAATGCAGAAGTTGAAAAATTTGAAGAAATGAAAGCTAAGCATGAAAAGAAGAAAGAAATGAAGAAAAAATTAGTGGAGAAGAACAAAAAGTCACCCATTACAGCTGCCAAAAGAATAGAGTAAGTACTAAATGTCATCTTGTGTGCTCTGTAGGAGTAAACGAAACCCTCGGTATATATAGGATGAGTACCTTAACCTACACGGAATAAATATGAGAAATAAATCAACCATTATTACAGATGCCCAAATAATAGAAGAACTTGAAATTTGCTCTGTGTATGATGTCTGTGCGAGCAAGTTCCAGGAAATGACAAATGCCAAACAGAATGGAGTGAGTTCATAATGCAAACTGTTAATCAGATCTGAGCAAGTAAACATTTGTTCCGAATATCAAATGAGAGGGCGAAATACACGATATACTCTCGATATCCGGTCTGGGCAAGTAAACACGTGTTTGAACTTGCCACAATATTTTGTTAATACATAGTGTACTCTAGTGTGTGTCGGGTCTGAAGAAGTAATGATTTGTTTCGAACGCCAAACGAAAGAGAAAATACATAGTTTATTTTGTGTGTCAGGTCTGAAGCAAGTAAACACTTGTTCCGACTTTCAAAAGAGAGGGCAAATACACGATATACTCTCTGTATCAGGTCTGAGCAAGTAAACACTTGTTGCTGCATCTGCACTTTGCGATATCGGTTATTGTTTCTGTGCTAGTAACCTCTCATCGCGGTTATAGTAGAAACAACTCTGTATGCGATACACTGTGTTGCAAGTCTGCGGGATAAATCACCCAGAACAGCTGCAAAAGAGTGGAGAATACTTACATAGTTCACTGTAAATTTTTAAGTCGACGCAAGCAGGCGATTGACTTGCTCGTACTACACAATACTATTGTACTGTAATATTAACAACTTAACAGTGTAATTGTCATCATAATCTATCATTGTATCATGTAATACAATATGCAGCAATATAAAATGTGGATGTTTTATATGATATTATTATGATACAATATTTATTGTATGATACTATGTGTATCGGGTGATATTATATGCAACAATATTGATGTGGATATTTGATAGTATTATGATACAATATTCATTGTATGATACTATGTGAATCGGCAGATGCAAGTGACCACTTGCCACGAACTATCAAACACAAGCCACAAAAAAATTGCAGATAAATTCCGCATGTATCGGGGCATCTGGAACACTTGTAGAGATGTATAGAGGCATCGGAAGAATTTGAAGTTGAAAATTTCTGATACGACTGGATTTCAATGGGAACAGGTGTGAATGAGATATCATTATATCTATTTCAAGTAATTCTTCTCAACGAAGATCGGTGTTATTCACAAGAAGCAAACCTATCTCTTTTTTATATCTCTCTTGTCTCTTTCGGCTCCTGAAAATTTTCAGTTTCTTCGCATCATTTGTTTGTTTGTCCATTTGTTTTCTTTGTATTTCATATTACGTCAGATTTAAAGCAAAAGGGAGAACATGGTGTTAAGTACGTATATGTAAACTACGGACTGCCAACGGGTTTGGCAAAGAGTTAACTGCCTTGAAAGAAAACATGTAAAAGCCATACTTACAACTTCATAGTAGATAATAACAAAAGTAAGAACTACACATGATAATTAAATTAATAAACAGAAAAGAAAAAAAAGTTTTTTCCTGGGCAAAAGAAAACCTTTTCCTCATTGGGTAAATCTCCAGCCCAGTGACGATGTGTCAATGAAAGTTTCATGCAGAACATAATTTTAGCATTAAATGTTTCATTTTGTTTGCTATTCATAAAGAATGATACTTAGAGGAGATTTAACTGTTCACACATGTGGTAATATGTGTGTATGTGATAACTTAGCTTATAAAACACAATAATTCAAAAATTATATGGTGCTTTCAATTTCATACTTTGTATTTGTTTGTTTTATGTCAAATGACTTGGAACATTTCAATCATGATAACTTCAATAGTAAAACTGATATGAACTTTATACATATTATTTTGGAACTACCCTCTTTGTGTTTATTAAAAGCCATATTGTTCTTTTCTTCCAAACCTCTACCTCACTGTATGACCACCACCAAATTGACCCAAACAGACATGTTTATTTGAAAGGAAGCAATGCAAAAATACGGACCATTCCCGGGGCTTTTATTTGAGTAAGAAATAGAGAAGAAAGTGAAAGGGCCTTTGTTCTTGCGAAATGAATATAGACAAACAACTCTCTGAAAAGGTCAGAAATTCCAGATGTTAGTTTGTTTCATTTTAGAAGATGAACTTCCTGCCATGTTCAATCAAATTATTTGTGCTATGATACTGGGAATAATATTGCGTTCAAAATTTTGTGTAACAATTTCGGAAAGTCAGAAATTTCCTCTCTCATTTAATACCATAGTTTCTGTGTAGAAAACTGCTATATACATCTTTAAATTTGCATAGCAACTTGACGATTTTGCATAGCAACTTGACGATTTTGCATAGCAACTTGACGATTTTGCATAGCAACGTGACCATTTTGCATAGCAACGTGACCATTTTGCATAGCAACGTGACCATTTTGCATAGCATTTTGCAAAGCATTTTGCGATGCGATACTGGATAAATTATTTCCTGCTGTGGTCTGTACAAACTCTATGGAGTGTTTCTGCTCACCTCAAAAACTTCAAAGGTTAAGCTGCTAATTACAGCTTGATTTGTGTATGCAAAGATGTGTCACAAAGTGTGGTATAATTTACAGTATACTAGGTACTGAAAAGTAACAAGCCACCTCAGTACTTTGAACCACTGTCGGTGATGCGATTTCCACACATACTAACATAGCCAGGCATTCTGGGTTGGATCGGCACCTACAATTTAAGGAGGGGCACTAACGATCCCCCTCCCCCCCCACCCAAAGTGATGTGTGATTTAAGCTGGCCATTAAAAGAAACTACGTTTAATTCGGGGTCCTTAAGTTACATTCTTTGCAGAAAGTTTCAACAGCACTTTCATAACTTTACTTCAGAAAATGTACAGAAATATGTAATGGGCAAACTGAGGAGTAGGTTTTGAAACAATCCCATATGTTTCTGTATTCTGAAATGCTGCCCTCTATAAGTGTCACTCTGTAAGGTCTTTTTTTTTCAGGTACATTTGCACGTAGTCTAAGTTACAGCAATTTGTGAAAATTTTCTTGAAGAATTACAATTGGGCAGCACAAATTTGAAAGATAGATTGTAAAATTTAGAGATTATCAGCAGACTTTCTTCTCCTTAACACCCCACACCCATACAGAAATATATTATAGTCAGCCATTTGTTGTTCATATCATGGAATTTTTTAAGGAGTAGTCTCTAAGTATTTCCAATTTTTTCCATGTCATTCTGTTGCTTTATCTTGTGAGGTAACAAAACTGGGTTGGAGGCTGGTGGGGGGGGGATGGTGTGGGAGGGGGGTAGGCGGGTGCTGGGCAAGCTGCACAACAATAACTTTTTAGAGTAACAATTTCCACAGAGATTTCGCACATTCAACAACCATAAACATTTGGATGACTCATGCACCCCCTCCCCCCCCCCCCTCCTACCCTGGCTGTGGCAGTATCCTACAAATGTACTAAATATCATATATAGTTTGGGAGAAGTTATACCATAAGCCTAAATACCATTATCCTACTATCCCTATTATCATTAATAAGATTATTAAACAGGAAACACTTGCTTGGAAACACAATAGAAAAACCGGAAAAACCAAGTGAAAGCGAAAGTCAATCTTAGTAGAGACCGAAATTGTTCTTAGAATTGCCACAGGCCTCGGAAGTGCCGGCTATTCACTGGCTAAAATGCCGGTGGCAATTTGGCAGTGTGAAAATAGATACCAGCCTTTTCTGCTAGTAGATATTAATAATTAAAACACATGGATAAGTTGATTAACAACCATTAGTCGAGAGAATCAGCATAGTTTCTGTACCTAGCATAAGCCCTGTATTATGGTATTTTATATTTTTATTATTTATTATATATATATTTTATTGGGCCAGATTGACAATATATGCAAATAGGTTATTCTCATCATTCTCTCCTTCCATCTTACATCTCCTCTGTTTTGTCTCTTTTTCTTTCTTTTTTTGGCTCTATTCATTCGTTCATTTGTCCAATTTGACTTTCTGTCCATCAAGTGTCTCTTAATGTCTTCTTACATTATAGTTTGTATTCGTATTCAGTTAGCCCTCTGAATAGATGGAACGGTCAGGCCCTCAAACTTCTACATAAATAGTTTATTCTACAAAACTATCCCAAGATTTAGTACCCACCTATCCTAGACACAGTAGGAGATTTATCTAAGTAGTTACTAAGGCAGGGTGCATACCATTTATTAACCATTTACATACGTGTGAGGACTCGAAACACCACAGCCTGTGGTGTAGCTAAAGTGTGTATAAAACAGCGAAATATTCCAACTGCAAGAGTCAAACATCTTCAGTTCTGTGTGTAATGGTGACTCCAGGAAGTGACAAAAGTTTTGGACCTGTTTAGTAACAGAAAATATTATTAGTGTTTGAAATGTGAGTATCAAAGTTTTTAAGCTGCGACCAATATAAGAGGAGTTGTAGCGTATATCTTGCAGTGGTTAACAACCTTTCGACAAGTATCGTTCACTTTTTTTCTTTTTTTATCTATTGCTTTTAGTCATGAATTTCCCTGAAAGTTTTGACTCTTTTTAAGTTTGGAAATAGACTGGATTTGTAATCAACCAGCCTAAAATTCTTTCCTGTATACTCATCTACAGAATTTCTAAATAAGAGTGGGCTTAAGATAACAATGAAACTAAAATATTTCTCAGTATTTTTTAACTCTATGAACTCAAGATTTTGTACCTTCAGGGAAGATCAAACTTTTAACCGCTTTCGCAGCATCGGCATTCTCGCGCTACAATAAGATCCATCACTCAACGATGTGGCTATTCAAAATTTTGGAGAGTCACGAGGGGCAAGAAAAAAGATTTCAGAATATTACAAACATGGCCCGGTTAAGTTGTAGATCAATCGTCAATGGTGGGGAGAAGTGTCCTGGGGCGAAATCTTTGTTGTTAACGCCATTTCCAGACTTTGTGGCCGAGACGAGGGTAAAAAATGGAACACTGTAAAATTCCTTACATATATAGTTAGTAAAGTATATCACAGACTGTTAGGTAGAAATGGTAGTGGTTTCAAATTTACTGGTTTAGTTTGTCGTATGATGTTCGGTAGAAGTTGTTGACATGATGTTTGTGATAAAGCGGAAATTCAGTATCGGAAGTTGTGCCCACGTTTTTAAACGAACATAACAATTCTTCAGAATGGAAGTTTCAAATTGATAAAAAATCTTCTTTAGTTGTATGAAAATTGTAGAATAAGGTTGGTGGTAATGTGATCAGGTTATGAAATTGTGATGTGAAACTACCACAAATTTCCATAAGATGCATCTCATTTCAAATAATAAGGTAAAATAAAAAAAAAAATGAATTTGACATAATTTGATTTGACTATGGATAGTGTCTGGGCGACAAAATATTATTCAGGATTGACTCAAGTTTATTAATGAGTCGTTCATTAACCGTCATTTGTGGGGAAAATCCAAGGGGTACCCATGTGTGGATGATTGCAAACTTATCTTGACTAGGTTTGGATAAAAGTGTCAACCAAGCTAAAAACTTTATCAAAAACCTGCTTTAAAGGCATTGAAGACTCGCCCCAAACAGCGTGCCGCCATCTGTAAAAAGTTAACTTTCCGTTGCTTGCAAGGGAAGTTTTTATCTTGTCGCTACAAAATGCAGACAGTAATGAAACGTGATACCTTGTTATCTTTAGCTGTACCTGAGATGTCCATCGCTGTATCGTTTGTACACTGTGTTGTGGGTAAGCTGTATGTACTGACTGTACACTAGTGTCTAATTACCGACGGTAGCAAGCTGTGTGTGTATTTTCTGGGATCGACGGTGGTGTCTAACACTTCTGTTACACCTCATTCAAAACTAGGTCAGATTACTGGCATTAGCCTTTTTTTCTTTTTGTGCAAGTCTTCACACCCTTTAAGTGGTGGAAGCATCAGAGGAAATGGTTTTAAGGTACAAATCGAATGTGACTGTTTTACAGTCTGAAAGTTACATCGTAAAGTATCATGGTAGTTACATGTTTCTTCATGATTCCAGGACACATGCAATGGACCAGTATAACGTCCATTTAGTAGATGGACAGATGTGGTGATACACTTGAAAATTGAAAATGTTTGTTTTGAAAAGTTTTGAAAAAGATTTAAATGTACTTGATATAGTACATTAACACATATGTATGAAAGTTACAATATGTGACTTGGCATATGCAAACAGTGTTGTTGAGGGCTATATCATTATACAAAGTAGCATCTGATAACAATGTCATCATACCCAGTAAGAATTTTTTTTTGAGGGGTTGGGGGGGTGGGGTTCCACATTTTGGCATCCAATCGATGGTGGCATAATGAACTTTCTCCTCTCCATCTCGTAACAAACTCCTCCAGAAAATCTTTGTCGGAATGACTCAGTAATGACTGCCATTAAATAGACATCATCAAATTTTAAATATCTGGGATCAAAGAGACAAATTACCTCTTATTCTTTACTTCTTTATTGACTCACTAAGTCTGTCATTTTCCTACTGGAGACAATCTTGATCTCTTTGCCAGTGCGTTGAGCCACTTTTGAAACAGTTTTAGTTTTTGTTTCTCTTTTCTTTCCTGGTTTATAAAGTCCTGTAACTGCCTGACTGGAAGCTCCCGTTGAAAGACGGGGTTATCTCAGTAATGCTTTCTCTGTGGGCGTCAGGTTAACGATACCGTAAGCCGAGTAGGATACCAATTTTCAAAAGCCCCACATTTCTGTCACCTCCAAATGTTATTATATTCTCAAATTTCTTTTGAAATGCTGGAATGACTCCTAGACCATGTGACAGGGCAGTTTAGAAATCAGTCAGTTGGACAATCTCGGGGGCTTATCGTCAGAGTGCGGAGGCAAAATCCTTTACTCCTCGTGGTTTTACCTTTCGCAGAGAGAGAGAATTGGAAAAGTAATGAGTCAAGCGTGAGAAATCGACACATGACAAATATGAAATATGCCTTTTGAGAGAAGAGGAAGGATTAAAATCATGATTTAGAAAGAAATTTTTCCAAAACTGTGCAAGGAAAGGTTAAACAGGAAAGCAAACAAAATTGGTGTGGGAAATTGTCTCATTGCCCACCCCCCCCCCACCCCCACATTCATGGAAAAGTATGAAAAGAAAGAAGAAAGGTGTAAGAATATATGTGTTAAGTGGCTGTTTTATAGAGTAATGGTTTTTGTGGGTAGTTGTTTAATTTGAAAAATTGAAATTGCTTTTTCTGGCATTATTATTTTTATATTTTTGGACTGATTTGATTCAACTGCTTGCCATCTTGACTTCTGTGAAGTAACAGTGAAATGTGTTAAGTGTGACTGGAAATGGTAGGCTATTTAGATCAAGGATCTTTCTAATTCAAATTTGTATATACTGTAAGTGCAAACCAGCCAACTGGACGATTTGTATTTAGATGAATAATCTGTACAATATTCAGACTTGTGAACAACCAAAAATATTAGATAATCACATAATTTTTGGATTATTTTCTAAAAAACCAACCATCATGTGAAATGAGCTGAAAGATCTTGTACAGTGAGCATAAAAGAGGGTAATTTGCAGCAAAAAAATAAAAAATAAAAAAATAAAAAAACTATTATTTCATATCTTGCCTTCACCAGCCCCTCCACAGCCTCCTGCTTCCCCTCCCCCTCCCCCAGGGCCTCCCCCAAGTATCCTCATCTGTGAAAAGTCTGTCACCTTAGCCTCAATAATGTACAGTACCCTCCGCAGCCTTCAACATGATTGTATCATGATTCTTTTTGAAAGAGCTCTAGTAACAAGCTGTTAACATTCTTTTATGGATATTGAACTTTTGTTTATATATTTTCTCCCTTTTTTTGTCTTTTCTTTTTTTTGGGGGGGGGGGTAAAAAGAAGGAATAATGATCTCTTACTGTAAATACTACATCGCAGATGAGCAAGTGTCATACAAGGGTGACTAGAAACAAATTCTTCACACAAAGTTTGGCATGGACGTGATTTAAAGAAATTATGGCCAAATCGGGATGGTAATTTAATGCTTGAATTGGATTACATATTCCAAATTCCGAAACGTTTAAATGTAATTTTGTAACCGAATCTTCGGCACCTGCATCTGTTTAGAAAAACCTGAGAGAAGAGGAGGCAGACAGCCGTCAGGAGGTTTGATAGATGGATGGCTCGGTGACCAATTAATGCCAGCAGTATCGTCGAACTCTCTGTGGACTTTACCAGATCCCTCATAATCCATGATGTATGCATACCAATGTAATTGGTGCAGTTATTTATCTATAAGTTGGTGCAGTATTTTTCTTTGAATTGTTGAAGTCTGGTGATGAACATAGAGAGAGTACATAGATGTGTCTGTTGACCAGATTAACTTGAAAGCCTCATGTATTCCAGTCTAAACACAAACTAACTGATTCCCGTCTTAATAATCCTCTTTCGGTAATATCGTGTAATAGATAAATCGCACAATCTTTCCGATGTACTTTCTTCCCGAACAATTTTGGCTCATGTGGTGCGAACGTGAAGCGAATGAAAATTTTCAAAACCAAACAAAACAAGGTGTCTCGTCTTTGTCGTTGTCTTTGGTCGAAATGAAAAACATTAATGATAGGATGCATGTTGCGGCATATGTATGGACCTCTCCGTTCATAAGTGAATATTCAGGCTACGTGTTTTTAACCATGCCTAGCAAGGAGAATCAATGTGGAGTTTGTTTTTTCTATGGAGAGAGTCAAATTTGTCTTTATCAAGTGGGAATTATTTTCTTAAATCAGCTTCATTGGAGTTTTGTGGGTCATTGCCCGTTCTCAGAACTTTCTGTTAATTCATTCCAAAGCGGACATCGTATCGCAGTTTGTCGACAGAGCAAGTCATCTGTCGAAGTCATTGGAACTCCTTTAAGTTTCCTTCCCTAGCCCAACTTGATGACATGCAGGGTCGGGTCGTGGTGAGACATCTGTGTGGAGAGGTCATGAATTGTACTGGGTATAGACTTCTCAGCATAAATCCCTAACTTTTTCCTTCATTGGAACAGAGGTGTCTTCTTTTGGAGGGGTTTAGTTACCAGAGAGGTATCGGTATGGAAGGGGTTTGGGGGGGGGCAGCACAGTTTATAGACTAATCACGAAGAAAGAAATTATATTAGGGGCCCTGTTTGGGGTTTTGAGGTGGAGGGGGGAAGGGACACTTGATGATTATTCCTTCAAAAGAAGGTTAAAAAGTCATTTGATTTTGAATCACAGTATATGTGTAATGGCTATGTCATTGTCCTGTAAGTGCATTGCAGGTGGCCACCCCCCATCCCCCCACCCTTCCCTTTTCCTTCATCCCTCCCCTTCTATTCATCCCTCCAATTGGGAATCCACTCCTGTAAAATAAGGCTTCTGTACATTTACATATGCCTCATACCTGCATTGAAGCAAAGATCTTCATCGACCATGGTCACTACTTCACAGAAGAACTTTCATTTAGGGGCGCTCATCAGCTTTACACAAAAATGCTCAAAAGAAGAATCCATCTTTGGAAAGTATTGTGTCCATTACATACACCATCATGTACCCCAGTGCCCCTTGAAATACTACTTACCACCTTTTAGTTAAGTATTATAGCAAACAAAGGGCGTAAGCAAACACAACAGAAAACCATTTAATATCATGAAATTTCTTTACTTGTAAATTGTCCTCAATCTGCTGTACCCTTGGAAAAAGTATCAATTTCTCAAAGTTTTGTCAATTCCTTAGCTCATTTGTTTGTTCTAAAGTCTCAGTTTTCCCTAGACGGATATATATATAAATATATATGTGTGTCAGTGTGCGAAAGGTGTAACAGATCAAATATCTCTCACTTTGAGCCGGGCTACTTCTTCAACACATTGTTGTGTCTATCATTGATTGCTTTATACCTTGATTGGGAATTCATGTTTCAGTTATCCCTATCAGGTAGGTATAGTGGTAACTAACAGAAAAAGCTTTACCTACCAGCATAATGTTTCTTCTGGTAAAAGCAATTTTCTACTTTCTATCTGGGAAAAAACTTTGCTTAGTGGACAAGATTTTTGGATGAGAAGGGTAACCTTAGAACCCTTTGTAAAGAACAAAACGATTTAATATACTGCTGAAATAGCAATAGGAAGAAGGTCGTTTTGTTAACCTGCAGAGGCACTTTGGGTACTTTTTGGGGATTCCCCTAAAACCAGTGTTTTTGATTCCTTGCTGGGAGAGGAGGATGAGGAGGAGAAGGCAATGGATTATTTGTGCTCCAATGATGGTGTGTGTGTGTGTATATGATGCTTCTGGTAACCACACTATGTCAAGCAGACCGGTGTGGTAAATGTGGAATCCTCTTAGTAAGTAGAATACTATTGTTTTTGTGGACTGTGGAGGTCAAAGTTCATTACAGGCCAGCAGAGGTCAAATTCTGAAAAGCTGGTAAACATGATAATTCCAGCTTGGGTGAAATTGTGCTGGGTGTGAGGAGCCTCTTTAGTGAGTACAGGTACCTGTGGTAGTCAGTGACAGTTTGAAACAAAGCAACTCTCACTTGTCGAAGTGTATACAACTGAAAACCACCACCACCACCATTTAATTATCATTTTTGTTAAACAGAGAGACAATAGCACTGCACATTTCACAAGGCATAACTTAAAAAGTACAACTCTATTAAAAGAGGACAGCTGTTTATGTTCATTTTTAAGTTTCATAATCTTGGGATATATTCCATCAAATCTTCTAGGTTTTCACTGTATGTCTCTCTCCCCGCTTTCCTACCTTCCCATCCCCTCCCCTTCCCATCCCCTCCCTTTTCCAGTATATTCTATTTCATTTCTCTCGTCCTTCTTAACCAATCTGTCTCTCTCGTCAACTTCTACCAGCTTAGACATTAATTTCCTTTTAATCCTCCAACTTATTAAGATCTTTTCTCTTCAGACAGTATCCTAATGTCTCAGGGGTGAGGTCAAAGGTCATTGCAATTAAGGACAGTATTTTTATTACCTTCAATACTTACCAACATCATAGCATTTAGCAGAGAAGTGCTTGACAACTTTATTCTGCTAACACTAAGAATGAAATTTATGACTGTGATGTTTTAAGGTGAGCCATTAAATGCTGGGCCTCAGTCAGTATCAGAAGGCTAGTGGAGAGAAATTGTTGCTAACTGGAAGAACTGTGTGAAGTTTGCAAAATCATGGAACAGTTTTAAGTGTATACATTTTTGGGGAGTAATTCTGTGGTTAGGGTTGTTTGTGTAAAGTACATATTAGAAAAAATCAAAAGTAAAAAGGTCCCAAGGGTCCTTGTTTAACATCTGCTGTATGCATGTCAGCATGGAGATAGCAGCTTGGTTATTATTTTTTTGTTGGGGGGGGGGGTTTGAAGGGAGGATATAGCAACTAGGTAATTGGGGGTAGCAGCCTAGGTGATCTGGAATAGCAGTCTAGGTAATTTGGGTAGCAGTTAGGTAATTTGGAATGGATGTAGCAGCTAGGTATAGTAATTTGGGGGGGGGATGTAGCGGCTAGGTTATTGGGGTAGCAACTAAGTAATGTGGGATCAGCAACTAGGCAATTTGGGGTAGCAGCTAGTATGCTCTTTCATGGTACCTCGTGAAATATTTTCTGGGAGTCTTTCTCATGGGCCCTCGAAAGGGCTGGAGAAACTCACGGTTCATAGTACTTTATTTGTCTTTTTAATGAGCTCTTCTTTTCTCTCTTTTATTTTACTCTTACTGTATGTCTTTTCCTTGTATGTATTGACTGGTCAAAGTTTTATTTTAGGTGGTGGGGGTACAGGACTGAAATGTTTAATATGCTATTGGCATGTGATTATCTTTCAGATATTTAGGTATGTCTGGTTGACAGCATTTTCCAGCCTGAATGGAATGTTAAATACTGCATTTTTGTTTTGTTTATGACATTAGCAACTTAAACAAGGAAGTCTTTTCAAAGTATATTTTGCTCTGAATCATTTTTCATAAAGATTTCTTTTTTTTGGGGGGGGGGGTGATGGGAGGGGGGTTGCCTACTGGTGATAGGTACACTGTTTCTTTCCACTTCAGCCTACTCATTGATGTTGGCTATGGCTTTTTCACTTTTCCCATATGATGGGGATTCAATTCCTTTAGGCAGGCATCATAGCAAACACATTCCCTATTCCTGTCCCATGTTGAAAACAAGTCTGCTTTAAAGCAGCATTTTGCGTTTGGTCGCCGTTGAAAGTTTTTTTCAACTTTTATGCCACCATTTGTAGTAAGATTTAAATAGATCGGCTAGTTATGTATGTCATTATGGCATCGTGGAGGCAGTGAGGTTGAGGAAAATCATAGAAAAGGACGCAAAATGCTGCTTTAATCTGTAGCTCCAGAAGTTTTGCCCTCGGCAAGGAATGGGTGGTGAATGATATATTTTTTTTTAGAAACATGTGTGTGTATGCATGGAGGAATGTTTGTCAAAATTTAGTACTTCACAGCTCACCAGAATGAGTGAGTGTTTCAAGTCATTTTGTTATCATTTAAGCTTTGCATCAATATTATCTTGACTTACAAGAAGTATGTAGATAGTATGGGTGTAACCTTGATGGGAAGTTCACTGTTTGGAAATCCATTTCTAGTACTTATATAAAGTAGCTTTTGTACACAAGCAACTTGATACCATACCTTGCCCTGTTGTGAAAGTAATCCAAGACTAATAAACACTTTGCCAGGGAACCAACTTCTAAGATGTCAGCAATCACTTTCTTTGAAAACTTTACAAACATTTTTGTTGAGGGGCTGTTCATTCAGTTTTCTCAGCTACTGTACCTCATGGACAAATTGCTTGGTTTCCAACCTACCTATGAAGGGAAGAGCTGAAAACATTTTCCTACAAAAATAAAATTGTTTAGCATTCTTTGTCTGTTTTGAAATACAAGATACTATAGGTGGGTAGGGGTTAGGTGCAGATGTTTTGGAATGAAAAACCTAGTTTCTCTGTCAGGAGGAACTGAACATTTGATGTTTATGGAAACTCCTGACCTCATTCATCCTGTTTTGAAGTAATTGAACTTTTTAAGTTCCAAACATAAATAGTTTACTAGAATGTAGAACTGCGAACATCGCTTAGCACAACCCACCCGGAGGACCACACCTTAACAGAGTAATGCAGTGCTTATATGAAATTCCCATCCCATCCCGTCGCAGTCCCTCTCAACCCCTCCCCCTGCTGGTCCCAAACCAAGGAAGAACTTAAAAAATTAAGACTCATTCTTTTGATGTAAGTCTGTATCAGAAAGCTAACTGTGTTTGGCCAGTGTGTGAAATGTCATACAGTACCAAGTATGCATAAAAAGAAAGATTTTTTTTAAATTTTGATCAGAAATGGTCCATGGAATTTCTTCACTGCAGGCTAAGATGAGTAAAGGAAAGGGTGGGCAAGGGTAAGAAAAGGGTGGGTAGGGGGCAGGATAAGGGGAGGTTTCAAGCAGTGAAAGTTTTTACAGCATTTTTACCAGCTTTTATAACCTTATCCATGAGACATCAATATCTTCGGCCAGTTTATATCCTCTGCCTCTTATAAAATGGAAAATACAGATAAACGATACATGTTTTTGACTTTCCGTCGTTTTGGATATTTACGGCAAGAGTTCTTTCACCGACGACATCGAAGCTATGACTTTAACTGCAAAACAGATACTGTAAAAATTGTGGGAACTTTGCGGTCAAACTCTCTTTGTCTGCGGACGCTCATGTTTTTTTTTTGTTTTTTTTTTGCTTTTTGTTTTTTCTTACAAAATGAAAGTGGAATGTAAATGAAGGTTGACAAATTAAGCCGCAAAAATCTCGAGACAGCTGAAAGTTTAAGTATGACTGCTAAGATTGGGACTCGATCTTGACCGCTAGAATTCCCAAGTGAGGGCGCCTATTCGTAGAAAAGTGGAATCGGAAAAAACAAGAATGCCGCATGAGTAAATCATTCAATCGCACTTTATGACCCAGGCAGACAGCCAGCCAGCCCTCCTCCCCCCACCAAAAAGTGGATAGCGGCCACTGGGCAGCGCATAATTTACATTGTAAATCAGTTTGACCACCACTCATTAAAACAAAACCAAAGAAACAATAGAGAACCTCACCCAGAAAGTCAACTTGGTGAAGGCCAAGTCTTTAACATCTGTCTACCACTGGTTTGGTTTCATCCTTGAGGCTTTCATAACTTTTTCCTTTTTTTCTTTAAATACAATTCCTGTAAATTTTACCTGTCATTTTTTTATTGTTCAAATATTCCTCTCTCCTGAGTCATTTCTACTGTACTACCGCTGGAAACAGCTCTGTACACAGTTATAGACGTTCAGACTTCGAGTACCACAACATGAGTACCGTTAAAGTACAAGTAGAATGTCTCTTGGTTTGAGTACCAGTACTGTACGAGGAGTACAAGGATAATTTAAGCAGGAGTTGGGGTATCTCATCTTGTAGCCATATCTGTACTCTTTCCTGAGTATGAGTTAAGAAAAATCCCTGGGGTGGAGTAGGAGTAAAGCAGGACAAATTTTTAATGATCATCCAATCATCTGAGACGGCAAAATAACTGTTCTGACGACTAAAATCAGCTTTGGAGGTCGTCCAGCGGATGACAACTTGTTTACATCAACTTCAGATTGCAGTGTAACTAGTTATCCCTCCTCCCCCACCCCACCCCCCCACCCCCCACAAAAAAAAGTGATATTTGTATCACTCTGGAGATACTGAAATAATAATGGTTACTTCAGGTCTATGATGGTCCATGAAGGGGAGTTTTACTGGCCCAATTAAAGCAGACCGTGTTCTATTCAACAAACCTACACATCTCTGCTGCAGTGTACACGTTGGTCAATCTTTGTTGTTTTGCGACATTTTTATTGGACAACCAAGCCCTGACCAGGTATAAACTACAATACTGTATGAGTAGAGACTCCAATCTGATGGGTGGAGCATGATCGGTAGTAGTCTACAAAATCAATCAAAGCACCAGGTGGCTGGTCATTGCCATGTCCATCAATTCCAAGAACCAACTGAGCGTTTTACTAAGAGTGCGTGTATTCATCCGAAATGTTTCCAAAGTGATAATCGTATGGTTATGATTGTAAATTCTTTTGTTTATCACATTTTGTTTGAAATTAAAGTTGATTAATTAAAAATGAATGAATTGCAATTCCTTTCTTTGGGAAGGAGAGAATTTTTTTTCTTCAAAGCAGTATCAAAATCAACACAAGAAACTGTTTCAAAGGAAATGTATTTTGTAGAGCATGTTCCCCTCTCCCCCCCATTCCCCCTCAACATTTCTCCTTCCCTTTCTGTTCTTCTTCTCCTCCCATATCTCCCCCCCCCCCAAATTTCCAATTTCTCTCCCCTCCCTCGCCCTCCTCTGATTGGTGTAAAGTTTACACTGAATGAAAACACATCAGATGCCATACAGGTTGGTGAAACAAGAGAACATAGATTGATGGCTCCGTCACCTTATTTTTGCTGTTAAATACACCCAGTTGCAGTTGTGGCTGTGTCTCTGAATTTTATTTGACATATTAAATGGTCTGTTTACAATTCTTCTAACACATTACCCTCCTTGTCTGTCATCAACTGGGGAAAAGATAATCTATTTTTCTTTGCCACTTTTTTATGGGTCCAAAGTTTCTTGAGGACATAAAACTGAGGTCAAGTTGACTTTTTGTTTGCCCTAGGATTGAATCATTACAGTGGTATGTGAGCTGGTTGATTATGTACGGAAGTATGCAGTGGTGAGTCGGTTGTAAAGGCCTGACACTGTTAATGCAGTACTGTAGGTTGAGTCCGTTGTATACATGGCTTAATACTGTTGCAGTACTGTACTTAGATTAGGTTGAGCCTCATTAATATGGAAATTTGGTTCCAGCTGGAAGTTCCATGAGTAGTATAATACCAAGGATCCCGATGCAGTTTTGAGATTTGAGCTGAGGAGGGGGGCAGGGATGGGAGGGAGGGAGGGTTGGCAATTTTCTAGTGTAGAGTAAATTACCACTTGTCGTGGCATCATGCTGGCGTGAATATCATTACCGTGACACTTATTGGAGGGGCCAGGGGGGAGGAGACCATGCCCTGGTGGGGGGCCATGCCCTGGTGTGGGGCCATGATTTGGTTTGGGGGACCATGAACACCTGGATAATTATCAAAACCCAGAAGCTACCTGAATATGAGATATATTCGGATCATATTCTCACACTCATTAATTCTATTGTCATCAAATTGTTGCTTGATTATCTGAAATACAGTTATTGTTATTAACAAATGATGTTGCGTTTTTTGTTCATGGAATTTTAAGTACTGTATAAAGTGTATAGGAATAAAATATACCCAGTACAATAGAATTAACAGAATTTTAGCTCAAATTGCCATGATGAAATTATTAACTCTGCTGTTGTATTCATAAAGTTGCACCAATTTTTTTTATTAAAAATGCATTTTTTCTAAAAATGTCTATCTCCATGATACAAAATGCATTTTTTTAGCATGTAGTTTTGACCTAACACTCTAGAAAAGTAACAGCATATTAATTTTGTTGAACTAGTGATTTGGTAGACACTAGAATATCCCTTTAACAGCAAATCTGACTTCCTGTGTTGTATAATCTCCCCCCCCCCCTCCATTAATCCTCTCAACCCCAACCAGCAAATCTTTTCCACACAAGTCAAGGCTCCATTAGATTTCCTATTGAAATGATAAGTTTATCCTTCCCTTTCGGCTGTGAATCATTTAAACAGTTTTAAATGGTTCGTTTTCTTTTTTAACCTTCAATTACTTTCCACACCAGCAATCTGAGCACCTGAGCCTGAGTGGAGAGAGAAAACATATATCAAAAAAAAAAACTATCCAATCTCCCACTGTGAACATAGTTCATGCTAAGTGTACAGTACTTTACTAAACAGTAACATCCTATACAGCTAGGTTATTTGATTTCAAAAGGGTTTATTGAATTATTGGCCCTTAGGGAACCGATACCAGACTCCTAGAGCAATTTGCCAAACAGATTTTCTATCTTGTTTTTCGTCAGAGGGGGGATGAGAAGGGTATTAATATGTTCTCGAAGTGAAAAGAGAAATGATGGCAAATCTGGTATGTGAAGAGGGGAAGAAAAAGGTTAGAAATGTTAATTTAAAACACATTTTGGTTCCCGCTAGTACCTAGGTTTATCTAACTGGTTTCTTCTCCCTGGCCATTGTGTTAACTAGTATGTCACATTTTGGTGTTGGTTAATTTATAGGGAGAAACCTTTAAAGGGCTGATCATTTGAAAGCACATTTCTTTCCATTTGGTTGCAGCAGGATTGTCAAACCCAACTGCAATTTAACAAAACTAAAATACTACTTATCCCCCCCCCCTCTATCAGGGGGGTGAGGTAAATAATTGACTTTCTGTATGAAATGTAATACGAATGCAGACATAACAATGACTCCTGGGTTAATTCTCACTCGAAATTATTAGAAGCAAAAGAATCGACACAGCTGTTGGTAATTACGGCAGCAGATAGCAGATATATATATATACATATATATATAGATATATATATATATTCTCCTAATTTGATCTTGAAAGGCTGCTTTAAAGCCTTAAATCAGCTTTCCTGAGTTGATTTAGTTGGTCTGGTTTTGCCTGATTCTTATTTACTTCCAGCCTACATATGGGGGTCTGTGCCTCATAGTTTGCAGAGTGAATGTGTGGTGGTGGAATACAGTATACACAATTATCATGAGCGACCCAATTCATGAGGTTGTGTGACTCATCTTAAAGTTTGTTGATCAACCTTTAGTCTGTCTGTCAGGATTCTCAATGTTCATGAATGTGATGATTCATGTTGAAAGAAAACAATAAATGTGGAACTATGTCATTTCTGTACTGGTTGGATGCATTTTGAAATGAGAAAGGTAGCACATTTGTAACTTTTCAACAGTAAAATTTTTCACATGTGGAGCAAAAAAGGTGAAAGGTCTTGCAAGAAAAAGCCAGGACAGGTTTTTTTTTTTTTTAGAAGTGTCTGCAGACAGAGGGAGGTGGTGCAGAAGAAACCAACATTTGCCAGAGGAGGGGGTGGGATCACTACAATAACAAACTTAACAATACTTTCCTTTTCCCCATTATAAAGCTCTTAGATGAATTCTGATGCAGACTACAAAAGAGTGGACAAGTCTTAACAGAAATCGTGAGGGGAAACCTTTCGTGAAATGATTTGCTTGTTTCAAATGACGTATTATTTACTTGTTTTTTTTTCCTGTAATTTTACAGAGTTAACGAAGGAACAACAAAGAAAGAAGAGACCGCTGCAGGTATGAATAAATTAACGTTAATTTGAATATAAATGGACTCAAAAAGTCCCTTGAAGTGCAAAACCACCTATGTCCACTACCACTGTCTTATGCCTTAGGAAATAGCAGAAGTTTGCTTCATCTTCTATTACCTCATTACCACCACCCACCCCCCAACCCCACAATTCTTCCTTTCCTTCACCCAAAACAGTAATTCATACTTTTTCAAAAAACAAACATGTTTATTTTAGACCTGTAATTAGAGTTCCCAACATAGCTTTCACTTTAAAAACGTCTGTAACTGGGGGTTATATGACTCATATTTTTCACAAACATAGCTATGCTGATTATAAAAGTTTCCATAACAGTGTGTTGTTGATTACAATTAGTCACTTCAGATGGTGGACTGGGACAATTAGGTTTCGTAATTACCTTCCCGATGATGTTAGTAATTCTCCAGATCGTTAGCAGAGATATATTTAGAAAGCTTATATCTTAGATTAATAATAAAGAGATTTATATCATTCAAGGGATAATGATATCTAAATGTTCAAATATGTATATCCCAGAGCGAGTAAAAAGAAACACATTAGTCAAACTCCCAAATTGATAGCTCCGTTCTGTTGCAGAGATACAAAGTTTGGAAATATATTCATTTTTTTTGGATGTTATGTACATCGTGCAATAATTTGTGTTGTCATGACAACATGTAAGACTATCTTTTGTGTTTTTCATTATTTTTCACTGATGCAAGGATAATTGAAATCGTTGTTTACTTGTGATGAGGTCACATGATCACACATTACCAGCATATAATAACATCCCCCACACAATTGTATTATTTTCCATTTTGCTCATTTCCATTGTAAAGAGAAAATGAAAAGCTAGCTGTTTGTATTGTCCATGAATGACAGTAGATTTATTGTGCAAGCACCCCTTCCAAATAAAAGTGAATAAACTGTCGTATATTTTACCACGAACCATGAAGCTATTAATCTGTGAGTTGAATCAAAGTGCTTCCTTTCACAAGTTCTCTGTTGAGATGTATATTTTTTCTTAGCCTCAATCTCTTTATCCCTATAAGTTTGGCCACCATTTCAATGTCTCTCTGCTAGCATATCTGGGGATTTACACTGATGATATTTAACCCATGTGACCCCCCAGATTGAACTTTTTAGTTGGTTACTACCTCAATGGTCTAGTCTTTCTATACTTAATAGAGTGATCTGGTATCATTTCAATTTCAGAAGAAATTGAGGACAGTTTTTATGGACTCCGCTCTGCCCATGGGTTTAAATATCTTTCAGACCGAGAAAGAAAGGTAATATTGATGTCTGTTGTTAAAAATTCTTTTTTTTTTTTTTTATAAAATTTTTTTTTTTAAATTGTTAGAGTGGTAGTTTGAATCATGTGTATAGAAAATATATAATATCCTTCATCTTTGATTGCAATTTTATTTCAGAAAAACGTCATCCATTTTTTTTTGACTGAATGATTGCTCAGTAGCAGCTACTTGTTATGATTTCAAACGATTCATTTTAATGTTTTCACTTGTTATTCATTCTAAAGTCCTCAAAACCATGATTTAGTCATGAAGACAGAGGAAGTGTTTTAACAACAGATTTAGAATTACAATCAGATTCTCAGATTTGATAGAAACTAACATTTGAAGACTCTAGCTAGGCTTTGTCATGAGAGATAGGCCTAGATTACAGACAACTTGTGGATTTGTGAAGAAACGTTTGGCTCGGTTATCTTGTGTTCTAAGGTACTGTTTGAATTTAGTATATATATTCATCTTGTTGCTTAAGAGATTTATTTCCAGAAATTGCAAATAAGAAAGTTCTGTTTCAAAACTGTCTGTGATTCTTTGCAAAACTGTGTGTTTCACAAGGTTGCATTGCAAAATGGTAATAGCAGTAATTCTATGATTCCAGTAACTGATGGAATATACTTCCACATAGTGGCATGCACCAGGGACCATCCCTGCTCCCACCCCCCCCCCAATCAGCAACCACCTTTTTTTTGTATTAGGGGAGAGGGGGATGAGATGGCATGTCCTCCAGGAAGGGGATGAAAGGGGGGACGTCCCCTCCCCCCCCCCCCCCCCAATCATCCATTGTCAGTCTGGGGAAAAAGTTCAGTTTGGGGAATTTTCAAAATTTTCAAATTATTTATCAGCACAACTTTACGTTTATACCCAATTTTAGATTTCTAGTCTAAACATACCACAGAATGCAACATTTGATCATTAAACTTTATTTAAATTTATTATTTATTTAAACCAAAATTTTTTAAAGACCTCACAGCCACACCCCTCATTGGTACATGTCTTACTCTGCACCTACCTTTGGGGTGGGATGGGATGGGGGGGGTGGGTATTTTGAAATCCTATGCACCTCACTGCTTTCACAAGATACAACCCCTTCAGTCATTCCACTTTTTCTTAGTTTTGTTTCTTCACGGGTTGAATGATGGTGTTAAACTTTTATCATAGTAAAATCAAGAAAATGTGGTGATTTGTATATGAATTATGTGAGGACTGATTAATGTTGCTAAATATTCATGTATGTTTCTGTGTCATATGATTTTGGCAACCATGCATCTCACAACAGACAGCATACCGTGAGCTCCTCAATTTCTAGTTTCTCTGCTTTGAATTTCCCCACATGCCTGTGACTCACAGATGAAGTTAACAAAGATGTACAGTAAAGTTAATGATAAGCACCAGTATCATGTATACTAATTAAATCAGAACAGTGGTAGATTTAACTTTGAAAAATGATCACTTTATTGCTACTTTTTTTTTGGGGGGGGGCTGGGGAAGGGAGAGACGAAGGCAGTGTCCGAGTTGAGACGCTTGGATGCATTTCATGTCAAAGATGTGTTAATGCATTCCACTTCTTATCTAGGTTAACTTACTGTACGAAAGCTAAGACCTATTTTCTCACCGTCAAAAAGGTGTCATACATATATTATATGCAAGAGGTGGAAGTCGTTAGTTGTCAATTAACTGGTAAAGGCTAATTATCAGCTAGAGACACCTTTTTGACCGAGAAAATGGGTCTTACCTTTCGCATAGAATAAGATAAGATATAGATTAGACGGCAAAAACCTGCCTTCACCTCCCTCCCTCCCTCCCTCCCCCACCCACTCCCCCACCCAC
>KN891947.1:45481-57626 GCA_000934455.1 Apostichopus parvimensis
ATATCTTTCATACAGTGAATTTTATGCCGATAAAGTTTTGCTACAAATCAGGAGTTAATTTTAACAGATTTCCACACTTATATCTTCATTGAAGTTAAAGTTTTTCTTTTAATTATGTCATTAAGGTTTAATAAGAAAGAAAGAGGGTTTAGTAAAACCAGGTAAGAATTAAGGGTTATTTGTTATTGTAACCCTTAAAGCATCAGAATGTGAAACCAACCAGTTACTTTTAGGACAGTACAATTCATACAGGTTCTTTTCTAAGTAAAGTTTGTGATTAAGCCTCCCCCTCCCCCTCCCCACCCTTCCCCCCCTTCCCCCCATTCCTCCTTTTACGATTATATAAGGGTTATTCCTATGATGTATGATTTTGCACATGTTTTACAAAAAGGTCTTATTTGTACTCATAAATCTGAAAGATAAAGAATACCTTATTATCCCTTCTTAATTTTCCCGTTTCAGTCCAGCATAATCCTTTTCTCAAATCTTCCAAAGTTATAGATGGACCTGTGACACCGATTGTGATGTGAAATCTACATTACCGGTACCCATTGGTTTATCCACTAGATATTACCTCTGTATACCATGGAGGGGGGAGGGGGGGGGGGGGGAAAATCATTCATTATTCAGTAATACTCCTTTGTCAAAATCCTGTGGAGAAAACAAATTGAATCCCATAACATTTTGTTTTCTTAAATTTCCTTCTGTCAGTGGTTTCTTTAATAAACTCATTTAATCACTTTGCAATAGGCTTTCCTCTCGAGAGACTCCCTTTTCTCGTTACCTCCGAGATCGCCCAAGGACAACTCGTTAACTCTTGAAGATATTAAAATAAAGACAAATAAAAGAAAAAGAAAATGAGCTTACAGTCAGTAGAATGGAGTCATCTTCCTGCTCGGTGTAGTTTTGCTTTGTATTAACATCCAATCATCTGAGAATTACTTGTTGTATGCAAATTAATTATCGATGTCTCGTAATTGGTTTTGCCGTAAGGATGCATATTAGACGCGAACAATAATGTAGGACTTTGTGAATAATACAGTATTATGTAAGTCAGTGTTCAGCCATGCAGTTGAAGGTGTTGTGGATTGCAGCAGTAGTCACACACTGCATATGGCTTGGTAATCACATGGTGGTTAAAATGCTTTGAACAAAACCTATAGACAAGATAACAGCTTTGGGAAGTGGCATGAGGCAATCGTTTTCATTTCCAAGTCGATATTTTAAGACTTTTCACAACCATATGTCCATACATTCGTCCATACATGCTTACAGACATACACGCATAGGTACACACATGTTTGTATTACATTCAGACTGAGGACCCCATTGTATTTTCCATTGTTCAAATCCACGTACCCTAACCTTAACAATACCCCATACAATATAATTCTTCCGAGGACGTGGTGATTCTTTAGAAATCACAACCGAGGACCTGGAATTCTTTTGTTCAAGTCCTCGGTCAGATAGAAAAACAAACGCACACATACATGAATATGTGCAGGTAATTGTGTTACTTAAGTACATACAGACAGACAGACAAAAAAACAGGAATACATTGTCCGGAAAACTACATTCATGATCAATAAACGTAAGGAAATAAATAATATTAAACATGCATAAACCATTTTCACACGGTAGACTTATAATGTGGTGTTTTTATGTTGATAACAGCATGTAATTTACGCCTGGCTTAGCCTAACTTGCCTACAATAGCAATAACCTGCATCTGTGTTCAAAAATATTTCAAACAGTAACATTGATTATTTTGCTCGTAAACTGTGATCCAAAAATATTGTCCAACTTTCAGTTTTGGCTTGCAACCACAACATTTTCTTGCTTCCTCAGAGTTGGGACACTGCACCAAGAGTCAAAACAGATTTAAATTCAGCAATGGAAAGGGAATGGAATATGGTATCTACACTGCCCCTCATTGAATACCACTGTAGAAGGATGAAATTTTCCACTTCCCCTCCCCCCCCCCCTCCCCCGTCATCTTTCTATACATATGCTTTATTATCAAAACATTCTCCTTTACATCTCTGTCATCACATGACTGAGAAATGCCCTCTTCGTTAAATTTAGACATCTGTACGCTATCACCATAACTTAATACAAAAACCATGTAACAGTTTTTGCAAGAATGTGGTGAGAATTAGACACTGTCCACAGTTGAAACAGACAGGTAGACAGACAGACATTCAAAAATTGGATTCCTAAAATATTTTTCTACTTAAACATTCAGAAGTTGTTTTGTTTTGTTTTTAAAACAGAAATAGCTAGATTTATGGCTTAAAAAGTCGACAAATTCCTGACATTGGACAACTTGCCATATAGAAATGTAGATTTTTTTTTTCCTTTTTTGAATTGACAGATGTTGTTCAACTTGTTCTTAATATCCAGTGCTCTAAGTTATGACTTTGTGAAATTTTTTTTTCCCTCACACTATAAAATAAAGACAATGCGTGGGGTTAGTATCAGGTACAATTTTAACAAATATGCTTCAGCAGATTTTCATTAAAAAAAGGTTCCTTTCCTGTTTTTTTTTATTCTTCCTTTTTCTATGACTTTTGACCTGTGAGTAATTTTATTATTTATCTTTCATGAAATGTCAAAACAGATGTTAAAGCATCTTATTTGGGGTTTTTTTTTCGATCAAGTTTTGTAATATTTTTTTTTCGACGTGACTGAAATCCTTCTAAAAAGCAATGTATTTCCAGTAGCTTGGTTTAATAATCCAATTTCCGTTTCAAACAAAAGAAGTGAAAATCAAATTTTCCCTGAAACATTTCACAGGTGATCCGTACCGTTAATATGATTGGGCAACGAAACAGTTGAAAACCAAACGTAATCATTAGAAAACTCGCTCTATTTATCTTCCATCGGTAAAAAAACAATTAATAATAAATGAAGGCGATTCTTGTAATCTTATTAATTTTCAATCTCAGTTTGGAAGCAATACTCAGTAGATTTGGTAGATTTTGCCAAAACGTTAGAAGCTGCTCAGAAAACTTTAATACTTTTTTCTGTTTTCTTTAAGCTTTTGTTCCCTAGCACTGTGTATTGTTTTTTATGTTTCCATGCAACACCTATACCATTGTCATAAGTTACCCTATTATCTTGATTTTGATAACATCAAAAACTTTGTAATTTTGTTTTGTATTTTTGGTATGCGATATTGTCTTTTGTACAACTATATGCATTTTAAACAAAATATGCAACTTAACATACATGTATACCTGTGTCTAGGCCAAGGGCCATTTTTTTTTCTTTTTCAACCTTGTATTCAAAGATGTTGAAGGAATGCTTTCTTCCACACTAGTGGTCCGTTTGTACCAGTCTGCATCCCCCCTCCCCCTCTTAAATTCGCACAACTTGCTATCCCTTCTGTCAATTTCAAAAGAAAAGCAAACAGTAATTTTGTTATTTGAAACTTTTAATTCCTGCTCTTCCACACATAATGTCTTTTGTATGATTTGTGTATGCTTTACTATATCTGTAGGCCATGATCATTGTGTTATAAATACGTGAGTGTAGTAGTCTTTGAAACCTAGGTCACTAATGAATATGCATTGAATGTCAAAGGTCATGTGGTGAGGCAGAGCTATACAATCAGTGTATGGGAGAGGATTATTATACACCTAAATATGACAGATGGCCTCTTCTTTTATTTGCAATTAATAATGAATATTCATAGGAGGACTCCATCAGAACTAACTAGAAAACATCTTAACAATATTCAAGAACATTATTTGGCGTTGCATTATTTTCCAACCACAGCTCTCTCCGCAGGGATCAATATGCTACCCGTTTTTGTTGTTTTTGTTTGTTTTTAATATTGTTTTGTTGCGTTTCTTTTTGCTATCTGACATATCACTAATTATTACAAATTTATAGTATTAAATATAATAATTCATCCTTAGCAGCTCAAAATAAAACTGTCTGATTACTAAAAGTAGAGGTAATAAAAGTCACATTAAGAGACCACACATTACAAAGTGAAAACGGTAAAAGTTTTTTGCTATAATTTTTTCTTAGAAAAGATGATAATTTAGACTGGATCACTGTGTATGTCGTGACGTCATGTAAAGGTGATCTGCACCGCCTCCAAATATGCTAGACAATCAAGTATGGTCACCATGTGTAAACCTAAATACACTATTTTATATAAACTCTCTTGAGATATTCTTCATGCCAAGACATTCTTCCAGTTTTAACAAGCACTACAGAAATGTCTGGGAATAATTTAGAAGGTCACCCTCCCCCCCCCCCCCCCCCCCTTAACCATCACCCCGACCCTGGTATTCTCAAGGGGGAAATCATGAAATCTTTTAAGCACTTTCACCGTGTTAACTTTGTAGGCAATACTGATGACGCTAACGCATCAACGATTTAAGGATGCAATTACAGAAAATCTCATTCGTTTATAAGTCTGACTATTTTTCTCCTATGTTTTTTGTTTTGTTTTTTTGTTGTTGTCAGAGGACCAAGTTTAAGTTTAATTATATGTCCTGCATGGAACCCCCCGGTAACTACGCTGCAACATTTCAGAGCTATAAACTGGACAACTTAGTCTCCATTATTATGTAATATATATTAGTCCATGTAAATATTGTTTGCAAATATAAATTGTTCTTTCAGTGATATATATGTTGTTTGTATTCATTTAATGCACAGCGTCGGTTAAACGAGTAACCTTACTCATGTAGCAAACACTTGAAATTTACAATACCAATGTCGCCAAGAGAGAGAGGGAGGCTTGAGGGTTGGGGCGAACCATGAGGTGCCTCATAAACCAAAAGTACCCCGAATCCTCCCCCCCCCCCCCAAACACCCCAATTCAAAAGATATTGCGAGAGATCTCTGTGCCATACACGCACGCTCGATTCTCACATAAAGGTCATCCGTATTGCGTGCGCCCAAATTTTAGCTGGCTAAATTTGCTTTGATTAAAGTTTCCAACATTGTGCACCAGGAGTTTTCAAGTCGCTTTAACAATCTGTCACGAATACATTATTCCGTGCTGAACTGTTCAGTTCTACATACCAGGGTTCTATATCCATTAGTGAATGATATGTGGGTGAGCATACTTAATTGCAACACCTCCCTCACAGCCATCCATCTTCCCACCACCATATGTACAAAGTACTAAACGAACAAGGCACAAACATTGTGCCTCTCCTTTAAAAGTCTCCCTTAAGCCCCCCCCCCCACCCCCGCGAACTCAGAATTACTGCTAACAAGTCTGATCGACGATGGAAAATATACGCATGCGCCCAGTGGCGTCGCCAGACATTTCAATCTTGTGGGACACAGCACTTAATTAGGGGAGCACAATGTTTATTTGTCAATGCCGTCCTGGGGAGGGGTATAAGGGGAGGGGGTGACCCCCTGAGAAATTTTGATTAATTAACGGTCCCTAGATGCAATCTGGTGCTATATTTGCAACTTGAAGTAACTTTATCTTCAAGAATTTCCGGGCTTAGTCCGTCCGATATTTTTGTTTTAATTGAGGCAGATATAAAGTTTTTGTTTGAGTATTTTGGGTTACACTACAAATCGCATCTGGGGCACGATTTTATTTTGGGAGGGCACGTGCCCCCTCCCCCCCCACCCCCCGCCACCACTTGGCGACGCCACTGCACCCTTGGACCTTACATACACCCTCATATCCAAATCCAAATATCCTACATAAATTGTCAACTGTATAAAGACCAAATCCCTTCCAATAAAATCTTAACCTCAAATTCTAACTTCGTCAATCACCGGTTAGCGATTTAGCTTTTCCTATCCTTTCTGCCAGAACGAGGTGTAACCACAATTTTGTTCACTAATCTACGGAATAAAACCCAATTCTGCGAGGTCAAAGGTTGAGTTGATACAGCGCGATAATATTTATTTCAATATCGACCTTCCATTTTGTGAAGTCCAGTGTAAATAACTTTGCGCATCACTTAATTGTCAAGGTCCAAACTTCAACAGGTTTGCAGTGTTATGGTGTAATCTAATAACTGTATGTTTCTACGGTTTCGACCAAGGGCCCTTACGGTATCGGCTTACCAGCTAAAACTCCATAACCAAGGATAACTAAAGGCTTTAAAAGTAACTATTTAAACTATTCCAATTTGGCTTGAAACAAGACCATCCGTCCGTCATACGTTACAAGGTCTACCGTCAATGTGGTATAAACTATCTGGGTATTTCGTCTGTCCTGGTCAGGATCGCATGTATAAGCATTTAACGAAACTGTAATAAAAACCAGACGTACCTTTTCTAAAAGCCACACTCAAAAGGAATCCAATATATAGGCCGGATATCACATTCAGGTCATTCCTCCCTCCCCCCCCCCCACCCCCACATGATCCTCATTCTAACACCTCTTTTTAACCCATTTCATGTCTCATCGTTGGTATCATATTTTGCTATGGGCCATTCTTGTCGTGTTTCTTACCGGTGTATGACGTCATCTTAATTTCATATTATATCTGACTTTCTTATTTCGACTAGGGGCGCTACCCCCCCCCCCCCCCCACCCAACCAACACCGGCCCTCAATATTTTCCACGCCAGGTAAATTCAGGCTATATCGTATAGGGCCCGCGACAGATGAGTGAAAACTGCTCTGTCTCCCTGCTTCCGTTCCTCCCCCTCCCCCTCATCCACGTCAAACCATGTTCCGGGTCCCCCCCCCCGTGTATGGTAATTCGGTTATCCCCACTTAGTAGGTTGTTATTGCGGGTTATTATCAGTTTATTCCCAAACAGAAAATTGTGTGTCCCACAAATTTGATATTAGTTGTTTTCATAAGCAATTACTATGTTTATACCTTCATTAATTCTTGGTATACGAGTCCACTAGAACAATTCGAGTGGATTATAGCAAATCTCAAAATAAAATAACGGCTCACAGTTTATAAACCCTCCATTCTCTTCCCTTCCCTTCCCCTTCTGTTTTCGAGAAATTTACGCTTCACGCTGAACGTGGAGTTTCCCTAGTATAACTATACTGTTATTGGCGATATTATGAACATTATCACGCGGTGTTGGAAGGAGATATAGTGGGAGGGGGGGGGGGGGTGTATAATGGATACCACCTTAACTTCCCTCGGAGAATTGGTTAATTATTCAAGTCTGTGATATACCCTGATTTTCACAAATGCTTTAAAATTATTACCACGTGTTCTTTATTTGAAAAAAAATATTACTTCGAACTCTCTTCTTTTTCTGTCTCCTGTCCGATTTCTGAGAATTCTGTCTTATGAGTAAACTATGCAGTGAATCATAGTGCATACTTGAACCTTCTCTATAGAGCAGACAGTGTAATTTCGTAAAGTTCACTCCCTTTACCATAGCCCACTCTTACTCGTTATGAAACAAAACAAAAAATAAATACAATTTCTTGAAAATAGTGGTATCCCCCGAGCCCTCGTTAAATGAACGGAGTTAACCCCCATTGCTCTCCTCTTTATATAACCTTTTACTTACTACCAAGAAAAACTGAGACGGTAAATTCAAAGCAAATGTCAAATACCAAGTCTAGGCCTACACCAGTTCAACAGTTGTCAAATGACTGAGGAAGTACAATGAAGTCATCGGTTCAGAGACTTTTCAGGAATAATATCATATTTTCATAATCCATCTTTCTTTAGTGTTTTGAAGACATAATATATGAGAAAGCCGTGGGTAAGCAAATCATGTTTTTTTTCTGTCACCTTTCAGGGTATTTGTTTGATGGTTTAGGTTTTTAAAGTCAGCCGTTTGTACTCTAATCTCCCTTTTCCCATTATATAAAAGTTCATATCAACTTTTGTTTTTTTCCAAGCATTTTAATTCAATAAAACTTCTCTCATTCGTCCAATATCCGTTAGGCTTCATTGAATTATGGAAGAGTGTTTAAAACAATAGTTAATAAAGAAAAGATGTATGTAATCTAAACGTCCTGCATTTTCGAAATATGGTTCATTTCAATTCTCACTTATTGTATACTAAAAGTCAACTTAAAGCAAACAGGTATGTCATATTGAGCATTGTTTTGTTTTTTCCTTTGTTTTGACCTTGAATGAGGTATCTCATTCCCTGCAATTGTACCTATCATTATGGGGAAGGGGGTGGGGTGGGGTGGTAAAATGGATATAAACACCAATTAATGCCATTTCATTCATATTATGCAATTGCAGCCAAATTCAACTTTTGAATAAAGACAAAAATTGATATATTATGAAGAAAAAAATTACACTTGCTCCCTTTCAAGCAGCCCGAGAATTGCTATCATATGGACCCCGGAACTGAAACTGTTGCTTAAAAATTAAATTATGGCAAATACTTGTAATGTATTGTCCATACCTGGGAAACAGCTTGCGGGAGTTAAAAACAGGACTTTAGACACAAAATTAATTTTGATATCATATAGATCGTTCAAAACCATCGTCTTCAATCCAGGTTGTATTTCTACAATACTTTTCATTTTTGAGAAATGACCCTTTAATCAGCTGAGGTTCATCAGCTAAAGGGACTGGACTATTTAATCTAATATACAAACCATTATGTCATTTCGTCAGATGCAACTAAAGATAGTAACTCAATGAGAAGACATTTTTATGGCCTCAAATGACATCTTTATACTTCATTACATATTTTTTCAAGGACACTTAACTGGTATTGAATATCATCCACGGTTGCTATGTTGTTTATATGGAGTTATAAGAACATATTTCTATTCAGTTATTAGAATTTAACAAAACAAACATTAACAGTTAGGTTGGTCTGCACGGAGGGTCTGACGTCATCATAAACGTAGCTTTAAAGGAGCAAGCCAGAGATTTATTAGTATAGATTGAAATAGATTGAAAAATTAGATGAATAGATTGAAAAACTTAGGTGAATAGATTGAAAAACCGAAATGGCATATAGAAACATTATACCAGCATATTATTGTCTTTTTTTTTATTCTTGGATAATGACATGACTACAAATTTGCCTAAAGTCATCTTTAAAATGATGTTTCATCATTATGACGTAAGCATATGTCTCGTTCCTCATTTAAAGTTATTCTTACCTGTTTTATACTCTACAATAAATACAAAAGCTCCGATATGTTTGAATTAGACTGCTTTGTAGAATACGACACCTTCATAGATTTAATTCAATTTCTTTTCACGAAAAACATTCAGCCTTTTTCTTCTTCTGTTTATATTTCATGGGGATTTGTTATTTAATATTTTGCTGATGAAATTTTTTTTAAAAAGGCCTAGAACTCCATTCCGAATACGAAACATAACCAGCAGAAATGACAAGTTTCTCTGTTCGTTGTACTGAGGCGTAATGAGTAGCTTCCATTGTTAACTGACCTCGTAAAGAACAAAAAATTATGCTCAAGCACGAAACCACTTTTCCACTCGACTTGAAGTGAAAGAGAATTCCGGTAATGAACTTAAGTAAACTCAAGAGCACGCCCCGTTAAATTTAAAGAGGGACTGCTATTCCGTTTCAATTGAGACTAAGGTTAATGTACGTATATAGGGTACTAAAACACTTAGGCCGTTAGGGAGTGATCCCTGGTTACACGGTATATGCAAGACAAGCTACTGTAGCATCTGACTGGCGCCCCCAGCAAGGAAATGGCTATAGAGGGATCGCCACCAACTCAGGGATGGGTAGCTCAGTTGGTAAAGTGCTGGGTTTTGTAACACACAGGTCACTGCACTGGTTCGAATACCGTTGTAACCATGAATTTCTATGCTCTTTCCAAAGTATAGGAAGATTTTTGAGAAAATAATTCTGAACTTAATTCTTAACGACAAATAATACCAGAAGGAAAGTCAGCGTGATATATGCAAGGGCTTGGTGGAAACGATCAAGTAAGTCCACAGAGATGCATAAGGGAGCAATATTATATCCAGGCTGTCGTAGCTTGCATGGTTAGATGGTTAAGATTCATTTGACATTTCTGTTAAAAAAATCCCACAGAAACGTTTAGACTTAAACGGAACTCACTTTAAGATGTACATGCCTTGTTTATAGTTATACATAATTAAGATTTTTATTTATTTCTAGCTCTCACTTTGTGCTTTGGCTTCCTTCAATTCGGTTCTCAACTAGGGCACGGAACCCTTACATATGCATTATAGCCCACTCTTACCCTACTCTACACTCCCCACCCACCTTATCTCCGAGTCCCTAGTCCACCCAACCGGCTCTCCACCCCACCTTGGCTGGGGTGGGACTTTATAGACTAACTACAACCATTTTCTGGTAAGTGCGTAGGATGTAACCATTTTGCTAAAAACAGTTCCTGCCAGTGATCTGCTGCATAGCCTGCCTGATCACTGTGCCAATGAACTTCCAATGATGTGTATCTAGTCTATTACAAAAGACTAAATATCACTTTCGGTGTAATCTTGACTTTTATGTTCGCTCAGCTGGCTTTGAGTTACGCAATATATACTACAGTTTCTGCAGAAAGACGCAGTAAAAGTTTTCAAAGTGATATTTGCAGGAATAATTAGAAACCACCGAGGTTATACAAAACTTGGCATTGTCATTTTTTTTTTCATTTTACAAGAAACTTTTCGAAACAAAGATACGTGGTTACGGAGTTTAGTCACACCTATCGAATATAAAAACACCAAACATTTTCCCGGCAACTCTCTCTCTCCTTTCTTTGCAAACTTAACAATAGGTTAAAAATGACGTCATTTTACCCCCCCCCCCTCCATTCTGCCTCAACAGCCACCACATGCTTTGTCTCACCCGAGCATCACACATCTTTGTATCTTGTTAACTTGTTATTCAGTGTAGGCTTATAATGGTACCGTAGTATCTTTGTAATTGAAACAGAACTTTACAAACACCTAATAAACTCTGGACCAACACCACCTTTGTTTGCTGGATTTCTAGTTTGACTCTGTGCAGTAAATTCCCTTCCTTTAATCCCCACTTTTCCGAACTTCGAACAAAAATCGACAGAAGCAACCAACCCCATCAGGAAAAGTCAATATTTACTCTGGAGCAGTGCGGAGGCCCCCATGCAAACAATAGCGATAATTACTGACGTTTGGTCAGACATTTGTATTGAACAAAATACCATTTTACCAAAAGTTTCTGAGAGGTTAACTTGACAATATCCACAGCTGTGAACAGAGTAGAGCAGAATAACGGTTGTCTTATGTTTCATACAGATATATGGAATATGAAACCTGTATGGGTTTGTACAGCCCCTGATTTTATCATTGTATATACCAAACTAGCAATATATTCTTTTGTACACACACGTCGATTTTTATTTGCTAATAGAGATTTGCATATTCATCAGTTTACTCACTACCAACAGTTACACAGTGAGTCACCTTCGGAAAACCCTCTTCAAAACCTGTTATCGTACATAGGCTACGCAAAGCAGAAGTTTTGGGAGAACTATTAACCCGAACTTAACGCGTTGCAATGCTCAAAACGGAACTTGTTGGGCAGACCAGAATCAGTTATAACTTCAGATTAGTCAAGGTATAGCATTCATGCTCAAATAACGTGTTAGTTTGGCTGGTATCTCCAGCAGTCGTGTTAATTAGCTCAGTGTGATTAAACGGCAAAGCGTATATTGCTACGGGACGGATAAATCTATCAGTTTTATTACCGCTTGTTGAAGGATTTCTAGAGACTACAATATAGGAATGTGTTTCTTTTATTCTAAACTAGATATATATGACTTTGGATCATATCTGGAAATTGTGTATTCAGTTCGTTGATTCTTTTCCCCATTGAACGGTCATATTGTGGATTGTAAATACAGAACGGACCTGTAATATTTTGGACATCAAAGTAAGTTTGAAGGAAAATGTAGTTTTCCTATTTTTTTTTTTTTTTTTTTTTTAAAAACTTGTTTCTTCGTATATTTGCCATTTTAATATGCTGGTCAATTTAGAATCGTCTGAGGGTACATACATGGTACTTGTTTAAAGACAATTTTCCTTTTCTTTTCTGCTTTCCTTTTCGTTTACTTTCACAAGGACCCCCCCCCCCCCCCCCAACACGCACACACCTTCCGTTCTTCGTTCTTGTTTTATTTCTCGAAATAGAGGAACGTTTAAACCTGTATAAAAAATATCATTGAAAATCGTATGGATTACATAGGGAGTACTTCATTTCATAAAG
>KN891948.1:2485-15825 GCA_000934455.1 Apostichopus parvimensis
GCAAATTTTTTAATTGTTTTCTAAGCCTGTAACAAAGTTCGGAAAGTTAAGATAAATGACAGGCGCGTATCCAGGGGGGCGTTGGGGGCGCGCCCCCCCCCCCGGGTAAGAAAAAGAGGAGAGAAAAAAAGAGAAGAAAAAAGGAAATAAGAGGGGAAAAAGAGGAGGAGAGGAAGGAAGGAAAAAGAAAAAGAAGAAAGAGAGAAAAAAGAGAAAAAAGAGAAAAGGAGGGAGTAAAAGAAAAACGCCAAGACACCGTGAAGCGAAGAGGAACAGTGACATCATTACAGCGCTGGATCCCTATTATATACACAGGGTAGCCAGTGACGGATCAAGGATTTCGGAAGGGGCGTGTGCCTCACCCTACCCCTTACACCGACAACTCCATTTTTGACGTTTCCATTTTTCCTCTCTCACTCATGATCTATATATATACTATATATGGTCTATCATAACGCGTGTGTGTGTATACGCCTTAAACAATTGTAGAATTGTGCTATGAAACCAACTGTGGCTGGTCTCGAACTCGACCGTGTCGTCGGGGAACATGACGCATTTCGGGAAGGGGGCGACCGCCCCCCTTCAGCATATTTTTTTTTATGATATCGCTAGTAATTTCAAAATAGAAAGTGCTTAGATGCAACTTACAAGGTCTGGGAAGTGTCATTTCCAGCGATCTGGGAGGCATTTTCGGGCAAAATTTTCTTGTACGCTTCGCGCCAACTTATAGTGGCGCTACGCTTAGATAATTTGCCTACAGGCTTCGCCCCTCCTTTGGCAAATTCCTCGCTACGCGCCTGTTCGAATTTGTAAAGCAAACAGCAGATATCACATCATATCAGTGAGCATGAATATGGCGTTCCAGGATGAAAAGCCTCAAAACTGTCCGACTTGCCCGAAAAAAATTACCATAAATTTTCGCGCGCTCCGCGCGCGTTCAACATGTTAATGTCAATTAAGCAAACATCGGTTATTACATCTCATGCCATCGTGTACCGTACGGTCCGTGAAAGTTGCGCAGTATATCGCGGGATGCTAATGTAAACAACGAAATGTCTTATGTAGATGGAGAAAAGCACGAAGGTCCAATTATGTCAAAACTCTCTTTTACATTAGTAATGGCGAATTAGGGGCTGCACCCCCCCCCCCTCCTACGCCTATGTGTATAGTGTTCGGTTTCGGAAATATATGCTATTTTTTCATTTCCTTCAACCAAGTTTTATAATAGCCGTTATAAGAGGTTTTAATATTTGTACACCAATAAGTTAACTGTGTCTGAATTTTCGAAAATTTCTGACCAACATTCTTCGTCACACTTCCCTCTACTCGTGCAATTTTGACCGGTCTGTTAGGGGTTGAAGGAGGTTTTTCTATATTGGTTGTCCATAGATGAAATTTTGTACAACATTATGGGTATGTTTTGAAGTGAGTTTATTCACGAGAAATGTGAATTTTCAAATTCTGAACGAATAATGGGCTTAAAACCTTGAAAAGTGGGGCTGACGGATATTGTGGGCCGCGACGTAGCCGCGACGTAGAATCACCTGCAAAAGCAATGATCCACAGGACATGCGATGAGTTCGAACATGATTTGTGACTGGTGACAATCTTCAAAAAGGTTATGGCTGGAAAAAAACTATTGGCAAATACTTGGTTCTCAGGCAAAAAGTGTACATCTGGTTGGTCATTTTCAAGCCCGAGAAGTGCCATTTCCCGTGATCTGGGTGGTATCAAAACAAAAAATTTTCTTGTACGCTGCGCGCCAACCGATGGTGGCGCTCCGCTTAGATAGTAATTCGCGCCCCCGGGTTAGAAAATCCTGGATACGCCCCTGGTAATAACTTGGCATATGTCAGTTTTTCATTCTCTCATTGGTGACATAGTCACATGTAATTACATGACGCTCTTCATTCGGTGTACTACATATGTGAAAGAAATCGGCATATGTCAAATTAACAATTGATATCAGTTTTTGATTCGACGAAAGTATTGAAATGTCTATACATGTTCAAAACGTTTTAAGCGTGATATACTCATGGTAATATAAACCACCTCTAAATTGGCTAGGACTAAAGATATTCCCGTGGGTTTGGAAGCTCATGATTAAAACTGCTTTGCATTTGTGCATAAGAATTTGCAATAACTGGCGCGCGAATAATTGGTATATGCCAATGTTTTGTAACTGCTGTTCCAGGATGTCACCTGTGTGGTGTCGACGACCACCACAGTTTCCTAACGACCCCTCTGTCCATCTCCTCATTTCTGGTACCAAACATATGACATAGCATGCTTAACAACTGAAGAACTCATCCACCACTGCACAGTAAAAAAAAATGAATACAAACAAAATCTACTTTTTAGTTAGCACTCACGAATACTATCTTGGCTGTGACGAAGAAGACACCTTCTTGTACATGTCAGTTAGTACATGAGACTGGATGGGAGCAGGGAACAGATGTATTAGTAGCCTGGACTTTCCAACCAGGTTAAGGTCTTGCTGATCACTTCTGCTTTCAAATTTCAGTTAGTATAGATACTCTTGAAAAAAGTCAGTATAGTATTATAACCCAGTGGAGTATACAAGATTTCATAGCTGGAGTGGGGTTCAACCCCCCCCCCCCCACTCCGACTGAATTAGATAAGGGTTTGATCAATTATATGGAATAGCCACAGACGAGAAAAGGATTTTATAAAGAAGGCGAGATGCTGCCCTGGGGGAAAATAAGACTGAAATGGTGCATTCTAAACCATATATTAAGACTGTAAATTAGGTTGATAGAAGTAGCTCTACATGCAAAGTTGTGCCAGTAAATATTCTGTACAACTAATTCTTCCCCGAAAGAATGTAAAAATCTACATTACTACGGAACCATTTCCCCCGACAGACGATGGCTCGCCACTGTTATAACCCCTAAATATGCTTGAAGCGTGGCCATAAAGAGGAGTTGCTCCAGGCTTAACACGTTCCTAAGTAAAAAAAATTCGATTATTTTCCCTCGAGTCGTTTTTCTAAAATGTCAATGGGTTAAAAAGGGATTAAAAAATGCAACAGGATTAATTGGAGCCTTCACTTTTGCTTTATTCCTTGATTGGAAATATCTTTATTTTCCACCAAGCTAACCTAATGAAGGCTTCTAATACATCGTAGTGACTGAATCCTTCTTCAGCAGCGTTTCCTCTGTATAATCGGTCTTATATGTAGAAGAAGAACAAATGATCAGCTAGAAACTTCCTTTGGGAATGTCATTATATGAGCGCTTCAGTTGACAGATCACTTCCTTTTTTGGGGGCGTGCACCTGTTTTTATCTTCATACATCGAACTATATTTATCTGGAAGTCTCCCTCCACAGTAGGATTAACCTACCAACCATGGAGGGTCATATGAAGTATTCCTAGCTGCTACTAACATAGTATTTAACCCTCTATTAGTTTGAAGTGATAAGCGTACACAAAAAAACGTCACTTTAACGGGAATTTATGGTAAATTCGAGAATAATTTCCTTAGACTTGGGTGATAATGATGTTGGTATTTACTTTCTCTGTCTCATAAAATGCTTGATCTGCATGAACCATTTCTATAATAACACATATGATAACGACATTAGTTGTTGTAGAATACATATTCCAATAGTATTATAAAAGAGTTGAGTGCTGCAAGGGTCACATGACCTTCCATGGCTGATGCATATATGCGCTCATCCTAATTGATATAGTCGGTCCAAATATTTTATATACGTCGATGTCTCAGAAGCTTCATAACCGCAAAGTAGCATGTTACCAAAAATGTCTTATTATTTCGTAGAGTCAATACCAATAAAGATGGCGCATAGCAGCTTTGAACTGAGTCAGTAGCACAGATACCGAATTAGTTAATGCGACATTGTAGTGTAAGAGGTGAGCTTAAGCACTCTAACAATATTGAACGTTTACAAAGTGTTATTTCTACACACATACCACAGTGAACCGCTCTCTGCCCAGGGAATATAGCCTGTCTAACCGTAGACAGCCAGAGAACTCTTTACTGCTGCTGCTAGCCTTCACTGGGTATACGATCCAAATTTCGTCACCAGCTGAAATGCTATCAACAGTCTGACTATCTACCAAACAAAACGTTACCAATGGAACGGATAACTTTTACCTCCTAATCAAGTTTGTCTTCGAAAGTTTGGCATATTTTTATCCCAAAGGTAAAGTGGATGACGATTTATGTGTTTTACTTCATTGTTGTTGCATTTTCTTTCTCAAAGTATTCCTAACTAGGAGTTAGGAGGTTAACGTTAGACCTGTCTAAAGTAGGATAGGCCTTCACTAGCCTATGTCTAACGTTAGCCGTACGGTAACTTAGGTTATGACCTAGTTCTACTTATGCCTAACCTAACGTTTTAAGGCTAGCATAACAGTACTGTAGCATTCCACTATTTACTAATAAAAACTAAGCATCACCAATGAAATTCTGTGCCATTTGGATTAGTCTTAGTCCTAGGCCTAAGTTAGTCAATCACTTCTTTTGATTGTATAGTCAGTATTGCGAATTTCGGAACACTGCAAATTTCGGACACCCCTAAGAAATGCACGATTTCACCATGACAACCTACAGGAAGAGCCAAATTTCACCAAAAAGTACGAAGCTACAGTTATTTTCTCTCCAAAATGACCCGTGTGCAAGTATATACTTACATATTTGTCAATAAAATGACGGAGATCTATGAAGTCTGTTATAATTACTGAAAGAGCAACTGCGCCACTAATTTTATCACCAGCGCCACACTGTGGGACTGTGTGTCCGAAATTCGCAATACTCTAGCAAAGAAATACCAGTTCCACAATCACGAAGAATCTTCTTGGAATACAACGTGAAAACAGTTTGCAGGAAAGAAAGTTTGGCCGTGTATCGTTATATAACACACTTCTCCCACCATATCAAGTATATTTTCAGGTGATTTATACCAGAAGATATAGTTTTGGGGTGTTTTAAGGCTTAGGTGTCCGAAATTCGAAGTGTCCATGCTACCAATAAGGTATGTTCGTTTAGGCCTAGCCTAGGCCTTCGCCTACCAATCTAACTACCTGGCATCCTGTTTGTTGTTTTTTTTCTAAATATCTTTATATATGGATACAGTACAACATCAGAATGCAGGCCAATTGGGAGATGTAAATGTACAAAAGCATAATTGGTCAGTCTCACATGATTGAAACTAAGGCTTTGACTAAGGCCTAGATTGCGACATTCACAATATCCATTCATCTGCCCATTCAAAATATGAGTACTGATTTGACATTACTACATTAACCAATCTTGTAACTTTGTGAGGTGACTGGGTAAAATAAATAAACTTGAAAATAAAAATCTCCGATAGGTTTGACTGATTTCATGAGCAGGTATCAACAGAAGTTGGGCAGGTACTGGCAGGGAATAATTTATCCAGTATCACACCACAAAATGCTATACAAAAATTGCTATGTAAGTGCAAAGATGTACATACAATTACAGATTGTACACAGGAACCATGGTACTTTATAAATTGAAAAATTCAGAGAATTCAAAACTGATACACAAAATTTGAATACTAAATTAAATTGTCTGACTGGGTGCAAGCACTATTATTAGAATGAAGGGTCTCCAATGGCAGCATTAGATCCATGTTCAGTATTTATAAGCACTATAAGTATTTATAAGAACTATAAACTGTAGTCTTTAAGCGTGGGCCTCATTAGGGAGAAACAGAGTGCGTGTCATTTCCTTTTTCTTGAAAAAATATACCTTGTCATATCAGAGTTTTTAAGTTGGTGTACTGATATTTCATTTTCTTGATACTGATAGGCCTATGTAAATAGCTTTTTATGCAATATCAATTAAAAAAAAATCAAACTTCAACGGCTACTTTTGACAATGCATGAAGTACAGTAGTTTATACATGAATTTTGCATCAAAATATTGACTGTAGTACGTGATCAAAAGAACCGTGAAAATTTACTCAAGTTTGCAACAATGAATCAAATATTACTGATAGTCTCAGAAACAATTCAAGTACCAAAAGTGCTTTGTCAGAACGTAAGTATGTGACAACCAGGCCTAACATGATATTTGAGTGCACACATATGATACCCTATAGCACAAACTTTGCTATCTCTAGACAGGTGAAAGAAGTTGCATGTGTACTTGTGTTCGCTGAGCACTACAGATGCAAGAATTTTTGCAGACTATGAGTATTAGAGACTATTAGCCAATCAAATCGCAGGAAATTTGGAAATGTATTATTGACTATTTTGAACATGAAAATCTCTGTAATGGAAATGTTTGTTAACCCTGTACCTTGCTGTTGATTAGTATGTCGATATCGACAGTATTGGTTTTGACCGATATGAGATATTCCAATCCCAATAACGGCCAGATACAGATATTATTAAACAGCCAGAATGAAGGCCAAATCTCACGTTAAGTCATGCATTAATACCTAAAGTATCAAATAATAATCAGCTATCTGTAAAATGTTATCATTTGCACAACTCACAAACAGTGCTTGTATTACTCTCATTTGCAGAAGTCTGTTATTAAATTAATACAATAAATATGTGCGACATGCATACATTCTATAACACTACTGTAGTTCTAACCAGTTTTTAAATAAACGATTATATTCCCTGCCAAGATGATATGCATGAAACTGTGCTGGCATATAAACAAGTGCTTTGTTTTAAAATATTTCATAATCCAACCGGCAACACATTGTGATATGCAAACTGGATTCTCAAAATACAATGATTTCATCAGTCATTGCTGTTTTAACAAAGCAGTTTTTTAAAAAATACGCAATTTTTGGAATGATTTAGTCGGGGCTTTCAACGTGTTATCACCTTTATTCTTAAGGAGCCTCAGAAGCACTGTGCAAGTTTGTGTGATGTAGGCAACTACTGTACTGTAGTTATTTAGTTTTATCAAATGTTTTTCTACTTCGCAAAAGTTACTTCTCATGTTTGTTTGACTGCGGTGTTCGAACAGTAGGTCTGAATCTGTCATGTCTCCAACTTTCATTGTGCAGAACATTTCTTGAATTCTTGACAAGAATATTTGCAAGTGCCAAACTGGTGTCAGCAGGTATACATGTTCAGTTTGAATTATGTTGTATTCACTTACATAATACAGTGGCCAGACTGTTATTTTCAATTTAATTTTTGCCGTTATTGGCAATGAGGCTAAATTTGACTGATACTGATATGCCACCGATATTGCAAATATTGGCCGATACCGATATTTGTAAAAGATTATCAGGCGCAACACTGGTGTTGATTGCAATGATTTATTTGTTTTCAAACAAATTCAATCATACCCAAATTCAATATTCAATTACCCTAACCCAAATAACCCTCACCCAACCCAATAACCCTAACCCAATAACCCTAACCCAAATAACCCTAACCCAAATTCAATAACCCAAATTCAATCAAAGTCCCGAGTTCGAGTCACTCCAAGATTAATGTATGTCGTCCAGTTACAGAGTTATTGACAATTGACAATTCATAATCATGGACGTTAAATATGAATCTAAGAGACTGACTTCGATCAATTGTGGCTTTGATATGCCAATGATGGCTTCGTCGCGAGTTCCTGCTTGCAGGAGGATCTAAAATACATTCAATACATACATACTAGGTTGGAAGAAAGTTTGGTTCTTTTAAGAAGAAGTTGTGGTTTTCTGAAAAGATGATATGTTTTGCATAGGCCTAGTGCTAAGTGTGTGTATTTTGGGTGGATTTGTTTCTCAAATAGAAAAAAAGTTTGTGTCCACCCTGGACACAAGCAATTTGAAGATTTTGCATCCCTGGCTAAATCATTGCGTCCCGGACACGGAATCATACGTTCATAACAATGCTGATTGTTGCATTCACCATGTTACTTTACTATGTTAATTCTTTGCATTAATTAGACCTTCTTTGAAGGAAGAAGTTCTTAAATCTGTTCTTCTATGGATCATTGGTAAAGAATAAAACACTAACTCATCTATTCAGTTTGTATCATGTACAGATAGCATATATTCAGTTTATATCATGTACAGGTAGCATATCAGTTTATATCATATACAGGTAGCATAGAGTCAGTTTGTATGATCATGTACAGATAGCATATAGTCAGTTTATATCATGTACAGGTTCTAACTCAGTTTATACTTGTAAGTTGATTTTGATATATGCAGGGAATAATTTAGTCTGTTATCTCATTGTAATATGCAATCAAATGACTATACAGGTTGGACTATGTATAGCAGCTTTATACACAGGATTCATAATATCTTACAAGAGATAAAATATGTAGCCTTCAAACCTGCTACACAATTTGAGCCCTACTTTGTTCCCTGCTACTGTACAGTATGTATGACTAAATGCTGGCAATCTCATGAGAAATGTTTTTACATTATTTTGGTTGCAAAATAAAGTCCTTTTCTTTGCATGATGTTCTTTAAACTGGATATATATAATGCAGTATATCTATGTTAAATTATCATTTACAGACTTAGTTACTGTAATAAGAAAGTAAACCCTGGTTTTTGTGCCTTGTATGTACATTGAGTATTATGTGTCTTTGTAGCTCTAGTCGGTGTTGTTTTCTACTGAAATCCATTAGTGCTTCTATTAATAAAACTTTCCAGCTATATTGGTTGCACATCTGCAGCTCTTTCATTAAAGCTAGGATGATTGACAGGTCTGACGACAGCCTCACAAGCAATCTGGTGAAAATCTCTAGACTGAGCATACATGTTTAAAACCTGCACTATATAGTTATGAACACAGCAATGGAAACGGTTACAAATGCCTGGGGCAGGCACTACCACTGCACATACTATGGGTGCCCCAACTTGGGCATGAGACACATACATGTATGTAGTACAGTAAGGTTCCAGTACTGGAATCCACATGTCAAGGTGTAATTACATCATGGGGGCATGAGACACATTTATGTAGTACTGTAAGGTTCCAGTACTGGAATCCACATGTATGTAGTACTGTAAGGTTCCAGTACTGGAACTGTAAGGTTCCAGTACTGGAATCCACATGTCAAGGTGTAATTACATCATGGGGGCATGAGACACATGTATGTAGTACAGTAAGGTTCCAGTACCGGAATCCACATATATGTAGTACAGTAAGGTTTCAGTACTGGAATCCACATGTATGTAGTACTGTAAGGTTCCAGTACTGGAATCCACATGTCAAGGTGTAATTACATCATGGGGGCATGAGACAGTCGAGTTCAGTCAGCAGTATATCACTACATGCATAAATAAGTCCCAGTTGATCATAACAGTCAAGTCCAGTCAACAGTACATTACAAGATGTATTAAGTCCAGGTAATCGTCTGTCAAGTCCAGTAAGCAGTATATCACTACATGCATAAATAAGTCCCAGGTGATCATAACAGTCAAGTCCAGTCAGCAATGCATTAAAAGATGCATTAGGTCCAAGTTCAGTCAAGTCCAGTCAGCAGTACATTACAAGATGCATTAGGTCCAGGTAATCATCTGTCAAGTCCAGTCAGCAGTATATCACTACATGCATAAATAAGTCCCAGGTGGCGAATATTTTTTTCCCAAACAGGTTTGCAATTATAGAGTTTTCAGCCAATCAGATTGCTCGTTACGTCAGCACCAATAATGACCATCGCTTGGAAGTTCGAAGACATACACTGAATAACACACCGACACTTCATTACGCTAGTTACGGGGTAATTCCCTTCAAACGTCCTAACTTTACTTTTAATGCTTGGATCATATGTTGACCTTACTTATAATACATATGCTACATTCGTTTAACTTACGTTTTCTAAGATTCATGAGCCGTTCTATTGAAATCGGAATTCGTTTCGTGGATTGGGTACGCTAAAATCAACTTCACGACGCGAGTTCACGAGTTTTGAATGAATATATGCAACACAGAATAGTCTGCAGTATGATACATTTCCGTCACTGCACTGTACAGTGTACACAGTATTAATACATATAGGCCTATAGCACATGTTTGAAGCACTCTCTACGAAACTTTCACTGTGCGATGTTATGGAATAGGCCTAATGCCTTCACAGAAAACTTTGAACAAACATTGTATGATCAAACAGTCATAACAAACTAGTGTGCTGAATATGTATAAACCAATTCCTAAGATTCGAAAAGCTTCGGGTAATTTTGAACGGGTATATCTTCGTTGCAACGAATGAATGCAGACATTTTGAAGATGACGTAACTTTTCCGACCAATCATGAGCGGCTATTTACACACGATTGTAAACCTGTTTGGGAAAAAAAATTCGCTCCCAGGTGATCATAACAGTCAGTTCTAGTCAGTTAGTACTTACAGTACAAGATGTATTAGGTCCAGGTAATCGTCTGTCACAGTCCAGTCAGAAGTTGTGAAATGTATACATAACTGTAATTTAATTCTTAAACAAGGGTTTCTTTTACACAGAACTTTGGATCTAGGGAGCTAGGCATTGACTTATAATTTTAACCTATCAGTGTTTATATCACCCTGTTGAAACATGTTCAATTAATTCATTTATAATTAATCTATAATTAATCTAGAATATATTTTACACTACTCTAGCCCAGTAGCACATGATGATGCATATCCTTCAGTATTTGCTGTTTCTAGCATGTACTCTACTCTACGGCACTGTTAGTTCAAGTAACATATAATGTTCTATAAATGCTATATGGACTCCCTGATTTGATATCCTGCTTTTAACCTGGATCAGCAATACAAAAGCAACAGGCTTTCCTATTTCTGTTTCTGTTCCTACAGTTCTCTAGTCAGCCAAATGCTTTCAGAATGGGATTAATTGCACCCTGGCTCTGTATCTCCTGTTCCTTACCAGAGGCTTAGTTGAGTGACCTAAATGTTTGGTTGTTGTACCTTGGTAGCAATTGATTTGCCCTGTGTACTGTATGTATATATATTTAGGTGAACAGCAGCTTACTAATCAATATTTACTGACACAATCTGTCATTGATGTCATATGTGTTTAGAGCTTCCAGAGAATAACACTAATGTGTTCTCTGATATATATTGATTGTGCAATCCAAGTGAGCAAATCAGATAAAGTACCTTTCAAATATATTCACACTACTCCCTAGGAAACATTTCCCAGAGATGGATTTAAAGACTAACCACAAAGAATATCAGTATTGATGGTTTGCTATAAATTCTAATCATCCATAAGTCTATGTCCTTCCATGTTTGTCTGCACTGTTATATCATTGGAATGCTCAGTTAAAATTACATACCTCCTTTGATTTGGATTGTTCAACCAATTTTACCCAATGCTTAAAAGTGCAATTTATCTTCTAGTTTAAAACAGAACCTTAGCTTTGTTGCTTAGTTACTGAATGCATTGCTGCAACATTTATACTTTTCAACAATTGTTTGTGTCTGAATTATTAACACATAAACCATTTTTAAATATTAACTAATCTCTTTTCAAGTTACTCACAGAGGAAGTTTGATCATTGTAGACCTGAATATTGACATGGAAGTAAGAAGTGTGAAAAATGTGCAGTTTGAGCAAAGCAGACATCTAACAAATATTAACAAAGTAATTGCCACATATCGGCATTTGTCATCATGGTATTCCCTGGAAAAGGCCTAAGAATGCAAGTTAATTCCCTGGTGAACACTTTTCATTTATGTCAGGATTTTGTTTCCTTTTAGCATAAAGTGGTTGGATTAAATGTGTTGTAAATTTGCATTCTTTGATCAAGCCAGAGTTGTCACAATCTTGGTATTCCAGTAGCATTCCAGTGCTGCATGTTTGTACATGTATGTATGTGTTAGAGGTGATCATATTGCTGTGAGCTATAGTATGATGTTATTCCAAACTAATGCATGCTTGATTGCAGTAGGTCTTCCTAGTTTTACTGAGTGAGAGTCTCAAGGTCCTATTTCAAATTAAATTTGTTTGTAGACATTCCTTAGTTTTTCCTTTGCATATTTATTTCCATGGTTTCTTAGATTACAATAACAAGATGCCCCTTTGGACTCTCTCCTGTAGGTTAATATTAAGTGCACAGCTCTTCATAACACACATCTCTGTGGAACACAAGACTTTCAACCTTTGTATAATGTAATTTGCTCTTTTTTTGGGGGTGCAGCATTTTTAGGCTGAAGTTCAAAACTGTATTTATATCAAAATGTTATCATCCTGGCCTTATGTTTGATTGGCAAGAGGAGGCCATCATGCCTTCTTGTTTCTAGGAGCCTTCATTTTGGTTTGGAATTTCAAAGGGCCAAGCTAAATTTTGGGTGCCTCCATCATTCTCTGAAGTTATTGCTGCAAGAAACCAAACAATATACATCATGGTCTGCATTACATTCTTGTTAAGTGATCAATAAATGAAAGGGTATAGCCTATGAGTACAGTATCCTGTTACACTGTATCAACTGTGAAGGTGGTGATGAAATATTTGCTCATGAAATTTTCAAGAGGAAATTTGTCCAGTCGGATAAAGTGAGGTCTACATTTTCAATGAATGGATTGCCGACAATTCATTTACATAATGAAATCAATTTACTGCATCCAAACAAATACAGTTACGATAAATACAAAGGGAGAAAAAGGAGGAAATACCAAGCAAACATTAATAGACTTGCTATTCATATCAATTTCTTCTTATTCAGCAGCTGTGATTAATATCAATGCTTGATATAGATGCAGTTGTTCTTGTCTTAGAGATTATTTTTACTATGTACAGCAGCTATCTTTAAATGCTAGTTCAATGCCAAGATCTTGCTCTGATCAGTTCTAAATCCAACCAATGGAAAGAACACTATAAATATAATGTATTGTTTCATATGTAACCTTTTTTATCTCTTTAATCTTATAGGTATCAGAAGCATCTTGCAGCACTGTTTATTTACTTAAATATCAAAGGTCACACGTTTCTGTAACTTATATAACTGAAATAAAAGTTTGGTTTTGTTTTATAGTAGATCATTGCGCAGTATTGGCTAGATGTATAACACATTAAATTGATTGAAAGTACTGTGTCAGCCATGTAAATTTGGTTAATATCTGTAAGACTCTGAGATCATAGGAAGATATCACAGTCACGGGTGACATGAAGTGATAGCAGAGCTAGATATGAACTTTGTAAATAAAGCTTACAGATAATGTTAAAATCTCTATAAGTAACAATGTTCAGTGCTTCATTTGCTTGGATAGTAAAGTTCTTATAATCAAGTAAAACTTTACTGTTGTGAAAAATTTCAGCTTGCATTTCACACGGCATTAATTATTGACATGAAAAAGTATTTTTTGGGCAACAAAATGTTGATCACCCTCCCCCCCCCCCCCC
>KN891949.1:15593-29854 GCA_000934455.1 Apostichopus parvimensis
AGTACTGGAGCATGACCTACAGGAACAAAGAATAGGATGAAGATACATTTTGCAATGCTAATGGCAAACCTAGTGACATAAGTTCATCATGCATACTTGCTTGATCTAGGCCTAGACTTTCTGTTAGAAACTATCAAACTCAAAGGCACTAGACCTGTTAGTGTTACTTTGTTATGTTATGCCTAACAGAGCAGTTGAGTATGTAACACTAACAGTGCTGATATTACAGGCCTCTAGCTCTCTGTTGGAATAGGATATGTTGTGTTCATTAGGAAGGGTTGTGCCGGCAATGCCATATAATAATGGCAGATCACTGAATCTGTAAATAAAAAAGCCAAAAAATTTGTGTACATAAATCAAAACATAATTGAATTAAACACTCAAAATAAGGAAACTTTACAACCTTAGATAACCATCGACCGACTGGTAAACAATCGCACATAGGTTAACTGTAAATGCAATTCCCCCAAATATGTTCTTGCCAGTGCAAGTTCTAAATAATTATCCCTATTTAAATAAAAACTAAAGATTTACACACAGTGCATCCCAAGCAATAACCACCAGCCTGGAATATTGTCCTATAAACCAACTCGCATTCATCTAACGAACGGAGCAATCAATACACACAAGGTAACTTAAACCTACTGTACAGTAGCCAACATTAGGGTCATGAGAATGAAGTTTAAGATTTGCGATCAGATAGTTTTCAGATCATAGTTTGAGGCTTTTTTTCATTTTTCATTATTCCTTATTTATTTCTATTACTTCTTCCCAGATTTATTTGTAATCTGCAGGTACATGTAGTGAACTGCTACTGAAGATCGTAGCTTGTTGGTGGTACACTGCATACACTTATTATGTAATAAAAGTGGAATTATACCCTTTTATAGCTGCTTGATGATGTAAAACTTGAATTTTTTTGATCCAGAGCCTTGCTATGTAAATACTAATTATTTTACAATAATAAAATATTTTGTTGAAGTTTTGGAGCATGCGGACAGTGGACGCCAATCAAAAACTTTCATTTTTATGGCCTAATGTAAGTTATTATGTACTGTAGCTCTTAGGCTCCACTGTAGCATCCCTCCATTCTGAAATTAAGACATCTCCTGAAGTTTTATTAAGCTCCTACCAACAGCTATAGGCAAGTAGTGATCTCTTTTTCAGGTGGAGTTGTGGAGCCATAGTCAAGTTATATTATGCCTCCATAAACCTTCCAACTCCAGTAAAAACAAATATATTCTTTCTCTGATAATTAACAATTTCCCACTGCGACTTTGACCGTATACAGTACTATCCTAGTGGCCTAAATGGATCAATACCATCTTAATGCCACTCAAAGATATGCTTACTTGTGGTTGACTTGAAATTCAACACACTTTTAGATTTTCATCTTAAATCACTTATCATGTTGTTAGCAGTGTTTACAAAGGGCCTCTAAACTATGACAAGCAGTATTTTATCATTTTACAAATGATTGCCACAATTACTGTAGCTCAAAATATATTTTTTTCGACTTCAAGAGACTTTCAATGGCATTTTTCCTAGCCAAAACAGTATTTAATTCCCTGGGACTGTGACAGGCACGTTATCTTTGCCCAGGACGAGTATCCACTGCTGTTGTCAGAAATGGCGGACAGACAAATTAGCCCCTTGTACTGTACTTATAGTTTTGGTACAGTAGAACTATTTGTGACAGTGGTAGTCTACCTTCTTTTAGTGAAGAATTAATCCTATCTTGACTGAGTGTACACATTTTAATGTTTTTATTTTGGTGTATGGAGGGGGAAAAGTAATATTACATGAATTCAGGAATGGATTGTTCCATTTCAATCTATCTGCACGTGGGGAAGAGCGGGAGGGGGGGGGGGCTGGAGGAATGTGGTACGAAGTCAGATGTTTAGGGATGGTGATATTGCTACCTGTGGTGGCTTGATGCCCACATGGAAATCTTTGAGTGACATTCTTGGGGGAGGGGAGGCACACCCCTCCTCCTGCCCCTCCCTGGTGATGTTGTGTGCCCTGGGTTAAAATTAAAATAGAAATACTGAAATTTATGTCACAGTGAATGTTTTTAGTAAGCTACACTATTTCATGGCTGAATTGAAATTGATTTTTGTTTACTAGGTTTTGGTCAAAAAAGGGTTGGTCTTTTAGATGCCCTGTACAAAACAATTTTTCCTCAACCTTGCCTAATTACCAGAGGGCAAATATTTGCATATATACTGTATCATGTTGCCTGCATGTAAGCGATATGGCCCTTTTAGAAGCAGTTGTGCACTTGTATATAAATCATGGTTTACACCACCATCCTTTTACAGATAATCCGTTAGACCGTTAGCACTGTTAGATCTATGTTTTCTGGAAGTGTTTGTTACAGTTGTTGTTGGGCGTTGTTAAGATTAATTCCCATATCCTGTCATAACAGCCTCCTCAAATTACACAATTACACTTTAATTTTGGAAAGGATGTAGATAATGTATGTTGTACAGTATCGATTCAGCATGGCATTGTTTACACTCTCAGCCCTCATTGGGTGGGTTTTATAGACAGCTCTGCTAAATACATTTCTTCTGTGCCTGTTACGTATGTTGTGGAAATTGTGTGTAAAGGGCAATTTAGGGCGTTTTACATATTTACAGATAAAAGGGCAATTTACAGATTTATACATATATTTCATAAATAAGTATTTAAACCAGACTGATATTTCCATGCAGTATTGATTAATGATACAATATTTATCCTTACACACCAGTAGGTTTAAGAAGCTTTCAAAGTAATCTCTCTTGCAACTCTGTCTGTTGTTGCAGTGCACATTTTTTAGTGGTTGTTTGTATGTCAAGAAATCCTAATTTCTGTTCGGCCAATCAAAATCAGCTTTGCGGATTGTCTGGCAGACAACGAGTTGTTTACATCAGAATTCATCTTGGATTTTAATAAATATCCCCCAAAATAGATAAAATGATTAACACCTACCACCACTTTGGAGATTCTGAAATGAAACAACATAGTGCTGTACAATCCATGCCTGGTGATCTATTCACTACATGACATGTACTGTACATACATCTCTCCTACAATGTGTACATATTGGTCATAATTCTTTGTTATTTTGCTATATTTTTTTTGGACAACCAATTTGCTGTCGGATCAACCAATAAGTTAGACCTGTTTTGTCCTTTGGACAACCAGGGCAAACAAAAAGCCCTGAAATATTTGCCCTGTATTGTTTCTGCTTGTTATGATTGATTTCTTACATGTGTACATACTGTAGTTTAGTACAGCTTGCTATACAGTATGCATAGTACAGTGCCGTACAATGTACTATATACAGTATGTATAGTACGGTACAGTGTACTATACAGTATGTATATTATAGTACAGTACGGTACAGTGTGCAGCGTACAGCGTACTATACACTATGTATAGTACAGTACGGTGGGGTACTATACAGTATGTATGGTACAGCGTTCTATACAGTATGGATAGTACAGTACGGTACAGTGTACTGTACAGTATGTATAGTATGATACCTATTTATTTGGCTGCGTCTCTGCGATTCAAAAACCTAACTGTAGTCTACAATTTAGTAACATGTTAGCTCTAAAAAACAGCAACATTGACAACGTGAGTGGGGCGGTCACTGTGGTCAAAGTTTGTAAACCTGTACGATTTGAGTCAACCACTTACAGTGGTACTTATATTCTCACTTCCAAAAAGAAAGGACTCAACTTAGTCAAATTGTGAAATTAAATTATTATCGATAGAAAGAATATAGGCACAGTGACTTGAATCAGGAAATTGCTGGTAATACATTATCACAGGCTCTGATGTCACCCTATACAACACATAAATGCTTGTGCTATGTGTATAATACAGTATGTACCATAGGACATACAGTAGGTGGATATACATATTTACAGTACGTACAGGACAATAAACCCTCTTCAAGATGTTAAATATTATTTCAAACTGTGTACAGTTAGAAATCTGTAACTAATTTAATGCACTGTGCACTAGGTGATGTGATTTTGTGGTGCATAGGCTTTTAGAGTCCATCACCTTTACCGTAGTGCTATCTTATATTTACTTTTCTGGTGCAGTATTTATGTGTTTGTATTCTGGACAGGTTATCAATTTGAACGACACTTAGTTAGTATCTGTACTTAGGTGTTCACTGTTGTGCAAAAAGTATAAAACGAGTCATGGTGACTCAAATCAATTTCAACACTAATGAAATTTGGCTATATTAGATGAATGTGTTACATTTAATAGTTCAGAACATTGATTTGTACATGATTACATTGTACCATTTGCTTGAGAGACACACATGTCTAAAAATTCCTTCAGTTACTTCAAATATCATTTTTGAAAAATTCAGGTTATCCAAACAACTAAAACTTTAACCATGTACAATAGTAGGCCTAGCAGGTCTATTGTATTGGTAGTTGCAAGATTTGTGAATGGGAAATGGCTGTAAAATGCTACTAGTACAAGTTTGGAGTGAAGGCCAAGGGATGTAAGTGTTCCCCCAACCTGCACCGACCTGTGCACTTTTGGACAAACAAATTGATTAAATTATGTCTGCAATCTGGATGTTGACACAGTAATATCAACAAGATGATCATATAAACTTTGCTACCCTACAGCAGAATAATGCAGTAGTGGTATATCCAGGAGTTTTTGAATGGGAGATCCCGGAACATTATACGCTACAGTAAGTCGTGAACCAATGCATGGGGCAAAGGCCAAGGAAAGGAATGTCCTCAATCCCAGTTCTCACACCTTTACAGATCTAAACAAAACAAATTGTGATGCCCCTGAAATGCAAGGTGACATCCATTAATATGCTCCAAGTTTGCTTTCTGAACATTTGAGGAAGCCTTTGAAAATATTTTCCATTACTATGCAGGATATATTTATTCATAATTTTTTTTTCAGCAATTTTTGAAAACAAACGTGCATAATTGCACTTGGCTTTAACTGAGTTAAGCCTAAGATCACTTTTTTTTATTTTTATAATACAGTATGAAATTACTCCACATCCTGTGATTTCAGTCTTTGTACCTTTCGAAGTGCTGAGGTGTGATAGGAAGTGGCATATAGCTCTGCATTGGATGATGTCACTTCCTGTTCATGTCTATATTACACTGTATGTATAGCCGTACATGCCAACACATATCAACTAACTCAGCTAAATGGTGTACCATTCATAGAGGACCGGACAAGCTTGGAAATATTTAGTATGACTGTACAGGTCTGTTCACAAATTATTAAATCATCTTTCTCACTACCAGTATGAAAAGTTTATAAACCTAGAAAGTGAAAAATCTGTAATTTGAATGGAATTAGTACAGCACAGGACAGTATATCAACTGAGTCGTTCACACTCATAGTGGAGGTTTATTGTTAAAGACAGTGAAGAAAGAAAAGTTTGCTTGCGGAGTTATTGTTTTATATCTTTAATAAAATAAACGAGGTGAGTTTGATATAATTAGGCTACTGTAACTGTTCTCATGTTGTGCCTGGGAATGTTTGGTACGTATGTGTACTTACTGTGTAAAAGAGTAGACCTACTGTATACTACAAACTGTAAAATTGTATAGTGTGTGATTACTATGCTGCAATACGCAGTTATTGTATTGTACTGAAGAATGATTGTTACTCGGCTACAGTACTTATAGGACTGTCAAAGTAAGTGCATACTTAATGTTGCTTCAGTTTTGTGTGTACACACAAGCTACCTTGTACTGAGGGAAGTCTCAAAATGTTGAACATAAATTTTAATATATAATTATATATATTTATATAAATTGTAAACAAATATTTGACTACACACAGTACAGTTACATATCCTGTTTTATGAACACCCCTGTTGAAATCGCAACAGCATTTCAAATTGAATGCGAAAAGTACCTGGTACCTACTGTAGTACACTGGTCGATCAAGTAACCTGCATGTTGCACGAGTTCTATTTTGTACTCTGTTATCAGTTTGTTGCTATGACGATACCCCAGACGGATCATTTTTGTCAACGCTATAAAATTTTGTAGTTTTTCCACAAAATATCCACAATAAATTTTATATAATCCATGTCTTAACGCAGCAGTATATGGCTCGGCGCCTCGGCTTAACTACCGTTTTTCTGATGTAGCTGTAGTTACGTCTGTGAAGAGAATATTTTGGTACAAGTATTTTACATACATGTCTGTATTTTACTCAGCAGATTCTCTCTGTTTACATTGGAAATGGGAATATATATGATTTAAATAAATATATAATGTGCTGAGCCTGTATATCTTTATTTTTTGCTCTTGACAACGTTGCAGCCAAATTTAACGACAAACACAGTACTGTACGCATAGGTGGAAGAGGTCTATAATTCACTGGATTTCGGCAGACACCCAATTTGGAGATCTTCCTAATTTCTTAGACTATAACTCGAACAGCATAGCCAGAAGGCTTTATTGATTAACTTCTTTAAGTCTAAGCTTAAAGCAGTACAGGTCAATACTTAAAGCAGTGCGTTATAATGGAACGTGTCTGAGTAACAGAATTATTAATATTCGTCGGGATAATTAGTTAATGAAGTCCTGTCGTACTTAACGAAAAAGATGTTGGGAAGAAAATGATGAGAAATTTAGAGGAATTCGGACTATCGATTGTCATCGTTTATTAATATGAGAGAATGCCCAGTGATGTTGGTTTCACTTCCTGAAATTGACAATCACATGGAGAAAGCTACTTTAGGTATGACTGGTAGTTTGAACAGATTTTAGAGAATGGCGAAATTTAGGCACAAAAAAACATAATTTTGATGTGTTGTTGATTGTTATGAAATATGACAGTACAAATCAGCCCAGCCCAGTTCTGTACCACTTTTAATCTTTGAGAAATTACGCATTAAAAAAACATGTATGGCTGATCAATTAAAGTGACTGAACTACTAAGTCTAACACAGATCATTAGGTCAGTTCCTCTGATGCAACACAGAACAAAACGGGGAAACATAAGACTTTGATAACCTCAAGTGACATGTTTATGTAGAATGCATACAAATTTATCAAAGACAAAAATGGTGTTGAATTTCATCCAAGGGGTACCCTATCATTTAAATAGTTTTAAAAGACCATAGCTTGCTTTGAGTTATAAGAATTTATAAAGCAATGGAGTAACATAGATTAACATTAATTAGCAATGGATTAACGGATGAACTGATAGGCCTGCACTGAGGAGCCAATGTCATTGACACGTTTATCTTAAAAATGGGAATTTGAGAAAGTATAGCATATTTTGAAGTTGAAAATCTTACAGACAAGAATGACAGATCTACAGTAGAAACATTACTAGCAGTCTAGCACTCAATTTTTGCTCCCCCCCCCATCCCCCCCATCCCCCCTCACCTCCTAAAATTCTGCCAAAAAGTCATCCTTTTAAAGGAAAGCAATTTTCCCAGTTATTGGTAAACATTGGTGTAGTACCTGTACAAAACATGTCAGATAATTACACTATGCAGTCATCATAATAAAATAGTATTGAAACTGCATATATCTTACTGTACATCACTAAGTACTGTACAACTGAACTTCTGATACATATTTACTATCCTGTAGCTGTGATTTCGATCAATGTGCTTAGTTCTGACATCCAGCTCTGTATTATATTTTAATCTGTATTGTTTTCCCCCTCCAATCTCTGACTTGCATTAGTTTGTCCCTTTAAGTTTGCATCTCTTGACTGTACATTGCTCGGCACTTTATTTTATTGAGTGGAACGTAAACAACCGTAGAGACTCTGTACTCCGTGGGTTTTTGTTTTAATGGAAATACTTTTTGAACATTGAAATTTTAAGTGCCGCAAGAGTGGAGTTATTGCTTGAAGCTATTTTGGAAAATTCAAGTACTATACTGTAAACATGGCCTTTTCATTTTAAACATACCATGTAGAGGGTTGTATATCTTGAAAGTGGCAAGGAGGGCAGACCATGGTTATGCCTGAAAATGACAAAGGAATTCAAGAAGTGTGCAGTGACCCGGAGGAGGGTCAACAGGGGTGCAGTACTAAAATGTTACCAGTCACTGTACCATAGTAAAGGCAGGTTATAAGAGAACACTGTGGTTAATACCCAAACCAGGGAGTTTCCCTGCAAAGTCTATGTACCATGGCCCACTTTTCACATTAAGTTTACTGTTGATTCTAGAAACCACATATAATTTCCCCCCTGCTCAAGGGTATCGTGTTTACCATGTATAAACTTGTATGTACACCCATATCAGTATACTGTACATACTCTTACTAGTTAAGAATGCATTCATTTGGTGAATGTTGTGTTAGGTTCATATATAACTAGATACTAAAATTTAACTAGATCCTATTAATATAGTGTAATGTATCCACAGCTTTGTTTAAGCATGTTACCTTTCAGTGAGCTTTACTATACATAATTATAAGTTTACTTCATGTATGACGAAAATGCACAGTTATGGGAATCAAGCTAGTATATATTTCTATAGGACACGTGGTAACCTACTGCACTGTATGGTACTGTACAGTACTGTAGTGTCCTGTAATGTACTATACCGTGGTGTAGTGTACTGTACTAAGTTTAATGTACTGTAATGTATTGTAATGTACTGTACTGTAATGTACTGTAGTGTACTGTACTGGATGTAATGTACTGTACTGCCTGTTGTCCCATATGTATTAAATTATCAGTGTAGACTAATTGATCATGCAAGCTGTCAGTCAGTTTGGCTTATAGTGTTGACCTACTGTACTGTAGTGTACGGTATCATACTGTACAGTATACATACTGTACTGTAATGTACTGTACTGTATGATAATGCACTATAATGTACTGTACCATAGTGTACTGTACTATAGTGTAATGTATTGTACTGTAATGTACTATTAGGGTGCTGTACTGCTGTACTATAGTGTACTTGTAGAGTAGTGTATGGTAATGTACTGTAGTGCACTGTACTAAGTGTAATGTACTGTAATATATTGTACTGTACTGTATGGTAATGTATGGTAATGTACTGTACTGCCTGTTGTCCCATATGTAATAATTACCAGTGTAGGCTAATGGATGCAAGCTGTCAGTCAATTTAGCTTATAGTCTAATATTTCTTTCAACAAGACAGGAACCAAAATAGCTCCAAAAGTCTGTTTGACATGTTTCTCTGAACCTGATGAATGGTACTGACCTCACAAAGTCTTTGCTGGATTTTGAAAATTAAAAAGAAAATCCTTTGCAAATAAAGTGTCAGTGTCTTGGGGTAAAAGTTAAGTTGAGGACCTGGATGGGTCAGAACATTGCAGTATTTGGTTTTATGTATTGTTGCAGTTAATAGGTTAACCTTATTGTGCAGTATGCCTCCCCTCTCACCCCCCCACTATCCCCATCCCAACCCATTTCAGTGGTTTCTAGTGGTTTGGAAAGTTATTCAATTTCACAAATGAAATACAACTGGCTGGTTTGCAATGCAAAGATAATACAGTTTGTTTGTGATGAAGAATTGTTGATTTCTTTTTTACTAGCTCAGAGATTTGTGGAGTATGTAGGGTGCCAATTTTGACCTTTGGACAATTTCTGTTGACCTGCAGTTGATATGTACATGATAAGCTGTAGTACTGTAGCTGACACTCTATTAGTCACAATAATACCATCATGTCACCAGTATTACTACCAAATATGCTAGGAAGTCAAATAATGGTCACAAATGCTCAAACGTTGCACAAGCATGATTTTTACTAGCACCAGTTGACAAAACATTTTGCCTCATAAGTGAGACATTTCCTAGTTCAATTGAAACACTTCTCTGGAATGTCTTTGAAAGAATTTGCAAGGTCACAACCTACTGTAGATTTGAAGCCTTTTTAACAACTTCAGTATGCTGCTAAAATTTGGGGCCAAATTACGCATGACCTTTAGCTATAGAATAGGATATTGATTTGGCCACAAGCTTCCGGTCGCTTGCTATTCTTTTCTCCTTTCTTATTTAATTTTCTTTCTCTGGAAATTTCTGGAAAAGAGCAAAGAAATAATTTATAACCCTTAGGTCACTGGTTAAATTCACCTCTAGTATAACCAAACATTTCTCTTTCCCATTTTCCAGTGTGTTTATAATTTGCTAGTCAGTTTTTGCAGAGTTCATTTAAAATGATAATTTTTCAAAGGTTTCTGACACTTTCTGTCAATACAGTACCTACATTACATGTGATGAATTTGAAATGAAAATATGAAATACTATACTACTGACAAAAATTATGGCAATTTTTGTCAATTAAATTATTATAAAACAATAGAAAATGTCACTTATAATTCTGTATTTCAAATTTATTTAATATGTAATATTGTAATCTAAATTCCAAATTGAGCTGATAATGTTTAACATGTGAAGCTACTTATGGATGCTTTAAAAATTTGGCATATAATCATGAGATATCAAGAGAGTTCTTTGAAACATCTGGGTGTGAGTCATAGTGAAAAGACAACGGTGAGACTGCTACGAGAGAGCAAAATCTGCTAATAGAGGCAGGCCCCGATCAATTCTGTCTGAGTTTTAGCCAACATCATGTCTGGATGGAGGAGGAGGGATTTGAATTTTGCTCAACTTTGACAGTGAGTTTAACGTTGATTACGATCTACACTGCATCCGTCGCAGTAAGACGTTCGTAGGTCTTCCTTCTACAGTAGCCGGAGTGTATTAATTCGCCGATCATGAACGACTCCGGAAAGTCGTGAGTAATATTGGAAAGGAGAAATTTGTATTCCTGTGACAGAGAAATAAACCAACACAGAGTCTGTCCTGAGGGATCGTCAAAATGCTGTAAATTTTCCTGTGTAAATTGTTGCAGTAGGTTGCATATATACAGTACATGTGCAGTACCGCTAGATGCCTGAGATCTATGGATAATGAAAGGCTCAGAATTTGCGTTTTCTGACGGATTTTTTTTCCTCCTGAGCTGCAAAGTAATGACAGGCGGAAATTGAGTTCTGCCGTTGGATTAAAGACTTTAGTTTAAAATCATGCAGGCGTGGCTAGACTGTAGGTAAGATGGTTAAGTTTTATACTTTCATTGAGGGTTGTTCAAGAGGTACAGTAGAGGTCTGTGATGCCTTTTATTCAGCATACTGTGCCTATTCCTTAGTGCACCTTACCCCCTGCAGTTAAAGATCCATAGGGTATGGGTGGTCACCTTCTCTGAGTCATATATACTGTAGCTACATTTCAGCCGTCAGGAATTAATTTTTAAGAAAGTTTGTTGTTTGTACTAGTTTTTGACAGCCTTGAAAAATGTTTGATTTAGGTTTTCCAAACAGCAATCTACAATACTAACATAATGTATGTATTGTATACAATCGAAACAGAAAAATATTTCAGCTTCCTGTTGTAGCAAAGACACTCGGTTAATTCTTTTTAGCAACGCACCTTCAAGGGTCAGATGGTAGTCAACAAGAGAATTAGCTGACTAAGATTGTAAAGTTATTCGACTTAGAAAGTTATGTGTGAGTCGACTCCAGAGTCTTAGACTGTGCTTAAGACCCAGCTGAGGGTTTAGTGTATAACATGGAGACCTGGCTGAGCTGGGCAACCTCCAAGAGTGGTTTTCAGCAACTTACCCTCAAAGGTCAGATGGTAGTCAGCAAGAGAATTAGCTGACTAAGATTGTAAAGTTAGTCGACTTGGAAAGTTACAGTTAATCGACTCAGAGTCTTAGACTGTGCTTAAGACCAAGCTGAGGTTTTAGTGTATAACATGAAAAGTGTTAGACTATGCTTAAGACCCAGCGTAGGTTTCAGTATGTAACATGAACAGTCTTAGACTATGCTTAAGAAGGCCTGACAGAGCTGGGCAACCTTCCAAGAGTGGTTAGTCAACACAAATTGGTTTAATAGTTGTCAAGAAATTTAGGACATCTGACATTTCCTTACAGTAGGTATTTTACGGTATGTCTTCCCAAGGTCAAGATTGTATTTTAAGTAATAGTGACAATTTGACAAACTGTTCGGACACGTACGTTATTTATAATGATAATAATAATGATGAAAAAATGTGAGATTATACAAGCCCATTTGCCAAGTTTTAATAAAAAAATTCAAACGTCCTTGTGTAAAGTTAATGTGCTATGTTTTCTGATCGCTTTTCCCGTCGTCAAGTACAGGTAATAACAGCAGTGTCAGGAAGTAGATCACATGAACGTAATTAACACTTTCAGGAATGCGGGGTTTCCCGTTACTCTACGATCATAAAGTGGGGTGATTGTGTCTAATATCTAAAAGTAAAAGTTAACTTAAAGAGTCGGAAATACTGCACAACATTACTAGAGGAGATTGTTTTGTAATCAAGCTGAGAAAAGGAAGATATATATTTACTTTTGTGTTTAGCTCATCAAAAATACCTACATTGTAAAAATGTAAATGGGGCGAAAATAGCAATTAATATTTTAACTTCTGGCCTATTTATAGTACATGCTGGAATAAGAGGAATAGCTATTTCATTAGCATGCAAATTCAAATAATTGAATTGTTATGTACACGTTCCCCCCACCCCCTCATCCCTAACATGATTTGTCATCAATTGATGTAAGGCTTCCTAACTCCCTCCCCCCCCCCCCCAATCCCTAAAATGATTTGTCATTAATTTATGTAATTAGGTTATAATTTTAAGCCATAGAGAAAGGCTCAGATATACAGTTTGTACTTTGTACTATACAATAAATACTATGCTGGTGCTGTGTTCAGTGCATAAAAGTACATGCATGCCTCTGTTATGGTTCAGTACACCTCACAGGTGCAATAGTTCCTACTATTAAATTACGGATTATTAATCACTTAACTTCTTTAATCGACAATACTTAGTACTATATCAACGGTTGACTACTCTATGTGGATAATTGTAAGCTAAGTGCAGGTGTTATTTCATATTGTACGGTAGTATGGTACTTATAAAATTACCCATAGGTGTATAAAACACATGTGCTGGTTTGTGGTGATATGGAATTTACAGTCTAAAAGATATGATTTGCATTTTGAATCCATACGAATGATGATGACCACGATCCTACCATGAAAGGAGCACATGTAGGCGATGGAATTTATTAATCCAAATGGATTCGTTAATTAGGAATGAGGATGTACTAATTAACATTCGATCATTGACAGGAAAAACAATCATACTTTGCTTTGATCGATTGCAACCTTATTTTAAGCAATGCTTGATATTTTTGGCAAAAATTGCTATAAACTGGATATTAAAAAAACCAAAAAGCCGCCAAAAATTAATTGTAAACAACTTTCCAATTGTTGGGAAGTGGCATAGACCTACTGTACGTGTACAGTATACTACATGGATATCATAATACAGGTGAAAAGTCAAAAGTATACACAGTGCTATCAAAGTACTGTTTATGAACCCTAGTGAACCTTAATTAATTGTTTTTTTCTCCTTTCATAATTTTCTTCATCCCATTGGTGGAAGTTTACGCTAGGCAATCAATTTATTTCTTTCTCTCCACCCCCCCCCCCCCCCCTTAGTATCAAGTTTATCCTCGGTGGACGTCCAGTCCACCAATTTGTTTTGTCGTCGTTCTTCTTTCTGTTATATTTTGGTCGAAAATTATACGGATAAGATGTCAGGTTTGTAATTCCTGGTTGCGATCAATATTAATTCTAGGACGTAGTTGTAAATGGATGGATGGAGTTGGCAAAATCGCTGAGGTCGTACAGTGCTACCGTAGATCTGTATGATAACATGTACTGTACAGTATTAGCCAGTATTAAACCAACAGAAACTTGAAGATTATTTGACATATTTATGATCAATATTAAAAATAGATTGATGAGAAGCACAGATCTTGAGAGATATATACTGATGGTTAATTGTGGATTGCAGTGCTCTCATCAGCTCTCTGTAAAATTAGCAGAAAGTGTGTCCTGGCCGGCTTACAGGTTTAACTGGGTCAACTGTGTTGATCAGGCAAGATTTGAAATTGTACAGGGACGTGTTAACTGTGTGACTACACTGGGAAACACAAGGTGAGTGAATAGGCCTACAACTAGTGAAGTATAATGTTGTATATTACTGACAAGTAGGAATTGGAGTAGTATTTGCAGTGGGGACAGGGGGATTGAAGGGACACTATACGCGGGTGGAATTGTGAGACGAAGGGTATAGTGGGGCTGGAGTAGTATACATGGGTGACCACTGCATGCAGTCATCCCAATGGTCAAAATGAATCGTCACTGAAGCTCT
>KN891950.1:0-11321 GCA_000934455.1 Apostichopus parvimensis
GTACCTTGTACACTGGAGTACCTTGTACATTGGAGTACCTTGTACACTGGAGTACCTTGTACATTGGAAAATGAAAACTCAAACACTTAATGGCAGTCTATTATATAACTACTACAATTGCAGTATAGATAAAAACTACACATTTACAGAGCCGCTACCATTCATCAATTGTCACGATAGTGATAATTCTTTCACTAAAATGAGAACGATTTATATCAGTGTCTTTTTCATAATGCATAACATACACAGAAAATAAAAAATTATGAATTTAAAAACTATAAAAAAACTAGAAAAGTATACTTTTGCCACATTGTAAATTAGTTGCATAAAATAAATAAAAAAATAACTATTTTGGTATAATTTCAATGGTGAGAACTTTCAGGAAGATATTAATAGCAAATCTAGCATATTACCGAAAAACCTTATTTGATAATAATAAAAAATAATAAGAAGATTTTGTTGGCTTTCCCATCTGCCATTTGGTCACAAGTCGCAAAATTATTTTATGTTCAAAATTAAGACACATGACGAGAATTAGTCCATTAACCATAGGTTGCATCTTTCAGCTCTCTTGACCTCAACTTACTGAAACTTTATCTCTCCTGCAAACAGACTGGTGAGTTTGGAAGAGTTGATTTGTTCACACCTTGCCATGTCTGCCTGGATCTGATAGTGATGTGGCTACTAGCTGTGTGAAGAGTTGAATAATAGACGAATAGGCAGCTCAACTAAGGTGAGAAAAGATGGGACTGATCACTCAGCTAACCAACTGGAAAAAACCTGCGTTCAGTACAAACGGCGGGTTTTTGGATGCAACCTATAGCTAATGCACACTTTCGCGGCATGAGAATTTTGAAAGTAAGTATGAGAAGATCCTCCGTGATTTTGAAACCAACTGGGTGTTGAGTAGGTTCATAGTCCAGACAAAAAGCAAAGGAGTATGTTTTAACCTTTTTTTTACGTTTCCTTCATTGAATGACCACACAAGCTATAAATTGCATTTCGATAGGATATTACTGGGGAAAACTTAAAGGCATACGTAAAGCCTAAAATGTCGATATTAAAACTAACAGAGGAAGTAAAAAAGAAACACATTGATCCAAAACCTATATTGATAGTATGGTCCGATGCTGAGATTACAATATTTTGAAATTTCTTTGTCTTACTTGAATTTTAAAAGAACAACGGGCGATGCATACAATTTTGACTATAAAGTCATCATTTCTCTTAATTTTGATGAAAGTCATTTGACCACAAGGTTCACAACATAAAATTGCATCTCTTCACGCAGTTTAAATTATTTTACACATTAATCGTTACAACGCTAAAGAAAACCAACAATACATAGGTATGGTCCATGCATGTCATCGCAGCATTGTTCACATTACACTTGTCCAAAGTGAATGGAATACTGCAAAAACATTTGTTCCTATCTCAACAACCCGAAGAAGCGAGACAGCTGGGAGATGGATCTATGTGTTTAGTATTACTATTAGCGATGCATTTTACATATTTTTAAATCTTTTAAACCTCCGCCTCTGTTATGCATTTAACCAAATCAACAAGGAAAAGAGAGCTGCTTTTGTAGAACTGTATTTTGGTAACGTACTTCGACCTTCAGAATAAATTCTAATTTGTTCATTTTATTCTCGAAATCTTTCATAATTCCATCACCTGGTAATCTTTGACATTTCATCCTCGTGATTGAACATGGCCGTCATGAACTCCGAGAAGACTCTGTTTATGAGGGTCTTGCCGATTGGTATTGCTCCCAACATGAATCCAAGATGGCCGCCGTACATCGGCACTACCATGGCAACGTGAGAACTCTTGTTGGCAGATGTTAGTGGCAGGGCTGTCGAGTGTGCATAGGAACATTTATGAGGAAAACATATTTGACCACAGATATCAAAATCCTGAATACTTATAGTTTGTAAAAGTACAAGGATGTAAACACGACAGCAATGAATATTATGGTAGTCTTATACAGGAAAATAACAGGTTTTGCAGGGAAATTGTCAATAAACTATCCTTGATTTTGTTTATGCTCTTCCTTTAATGATACACCTAAAATTGAGCTTTGACACATTCTGTTTTCTAATGCAATAAAGAGAAGTAAAAGAATACATCAGTCAGAAAACCAAAACTTTTTATATAGTTTTTTCCCATACTCATTACTATGCATAACATTACTGGTGCACACTGTCATAGTACCATTGGCAATCCACTAACACCATATCATACACATGCAATGAACCATTCTTTATCACATTGTCATACCATGGGCCATCCACTAACACCATATCACACACATGCAATGTACCATTCTTAATCACATTGTCATACCATGGGCCATCCACTAACACCATATCACACACATGCAATGTACCATTCTTAATCACATTGTCATACCATGGGCCATCCACTAACACCATATCACACACATGCAATATACCATTCTTAATCACATTGTCATACCATGGGCCATCCACTAACACCATACCACACACATGCAATGTACCATTTATATTAAGATATAAAGTGTTCACAAATTTTCTCTTAAAAAAAAAGAAGTCCTGCCCACCATGCATATTAATAAATATTAAAGTTTCTGTGACATGAACACTTACATACACACTTGCCAATCATATAAAAATGGCAATATGAACAAAATTGCACAGGTACTTGTAAACATACCGCCAATTTATAAGAATACTTTACAAGTCCAACTTCAAATGTTGTTATCTCAGAAATGGTACAAACAGGAATTGAATGCAACTCATCAGCTCAGCACGCTGTTACGACTATCGGTGACATTGACGGTAGATGCTTTTGTAAAAAATCAATTGTGAAGCTGAACAAGAAAAAGAAGGAGGATTTTGAGGTACTATTTCACGATTTCCGGAAGTGGAAATTAAAGGAGAACACTTACTAGGGAGTGGAGCAAAGGGATCGTCAGCTGCGTTTAGACACAAGGTCGGTACTTTGATTCTATTTAACTTGTTGTAAGGGCTGGCATGGGTGTAGTAATCAGTGGCATCTTTGTAGCCAAACATCTTCGCTGTCACCCTGTTGTCAAACTGGTATATAGTTTTTGACTGCATTTGTCAAAAAAAAAAAAAATAGTTCACATGTATGCATTATAGAAATTAAGGAGAGGATATTCATATGGAAAGGCTCTTTAAAGATATATATAAAAAAAAGTCATTTATTGAGAAGAGCTGGAAATTAAGAACTTGTGTGACAAAGCAAGCAGCCGTAATTTGATTGAGTCTGATTGTATTAATGAGTTGTGCTGTACATCCCTAGAGCAAGGCATTCCCATAGCCAAGACAAAGTGGTGATAAATGCATAAACTAATTGAACATATGCAGTGGACCTTCCCCCCTTCTGCTACCTACCCCTTCCATCCTCCCTCCCCCAGCCCCCCCTTTAAATCAAGAGTTTATTGTACCAAATTCTGAAGCATCATGCACTAGCTGATCAGTGCACCATACATTTGACATTCCAACATATTTACGTGTTATCTACAAACAATTTATGACCGTATTTTAAAGAGCTTCAATTATTCTCACCTCAAGTATATGATCAATGTTATATTTATCTTCTATCATGTGCTTATTTCTGAGGAGTAAAAAAGAAAATTGTTAAAACACTTCAAACAGTTTTAAAAAAAGTTCAGGTTGTATATTTCACTCGAAAACTAATGATTCATGTTCAAATAACAAAAACACAATAACATAAAATGGCTGAAAGGAAAACAAAAGAAACAGGATAGGTACAAGAATGGTTTAGAATATTCAAGACAAATTCAATGGTGACTTAATATTGCACAAAAGAATTCTTGAGAGAAAGAACAGGTTTTCAGTAATTAATTCTCTACATGTGACAGTAACTTCACTAGTTTAAATCATGATCTAAGCTTAGACATGTCTATTAACATAGCAATACATCTACTATGAATATTCATGCTTACTGCTTACCTTTTCAGGTAACTTCTAAGGTTAGAGGTCAAGAAACGGTTAAAGAGTAACCAATTGAGATTCTCCTCTAGAGATTTGTTGGACTTGAGTAAATCCCAGGCAGCAGAAACCGAGAAAGCGCCGACGAGAGGGGCTTTGGATCCGTACTCGGCGAGATAGTTGAGGAGGATAATGCTAAAGGTGCACGGAGAGGTAACAAAGGGGTCAAAAGTTTATGAAGGACTTAAAGCTCAAATTACATGTACCCCCACAGAAGTACTGGTATTGCTGACTGTCACAACCTTCTTTGAAATAAAATCTTGAAGATGGTGCAGCCACAAGGTGGCTCAATCAATGCCAACCCGGATGACCTCCCACTGACCTCTCACCAGGCATTTGTAGGCTTATGTCAGGCATTTGTAGTTTGGGAGGCACACCTAAAGAATAAACACTTTATTCTGACAGAAAGTTAACAGAAATTACACGTTTTCAAAACATATGTGAACGCTTGTATGTGTTCTTTACTGGCTTCTGTACATAAAAGCAGGTATACACATTACATGCAATCATATGCACTTTAACACCACTATGAAACCAGCTGGCAAATTTGTATATTTTGACAAAACATATATTTGACAAATTTGTAGGTAGTGACCTGTTTGATGTCGTGAATTATGTAACCTAGAAGGTTTGCCACACGGTTTTGGTTCGTGGCTAGCAGCTCATGGCATCATGCATCTTCACATGGTCAATGTTACATGTCTTCTACTCTCTGTTGTCATGTTATATTGGCCATGCTAGATTTCTGTATTTAGATATATGAGCGGGGGGGGGGGGGGTAGGAAGCTTCCAAAAAGTGGGGGGCACAACATCAGAGGGGCACTTTCTCATTCCACAACCACCACTAGTTATGCTATAAACCGAAACACACCGGCCATATCACTTGAAAATATATATGATGTGTTAGTATGCTATCAATACTATTTATTGAGATTGTTTATCATCATGTCACCATGCTACAAAAAGATATGGGATGCCATTTTTAAATAGCTTGTACAGACTAAAACTAAATAATTAAAATAAAATATTAAAATTAACAAAGGCTTAAGATTTCCAAAAGACAATTCTTCATCAAAGGGGCACATTTTATTTGCCAGTAGGGCACATATGCTATTTTGGAAAAAAGTGGGGGGGGCACATTCCCCCAGTGCCCCCCTGGCTCCTAACCCCCTGTATACAAGATATATTCACAGTAAAAGTATAGGCTGATATAATTAATATGTTAAATCATGTACATATTTACTCACCCACCAATGGAAAGACCAATAACTGAAAGAGGAGCATCTGGATATAAAGACTTAATGTGGCTGATGACGAAATTCAAATCCTCGGTATTACCGGCACAGTATCCTCTTGGCGTCTAAAAGAAGCAAAAAATAAAAAGAGACCAAGAAAATGGTTGGCAGCAGTCGAATGTGTTTCATTTTACTTTGAACAGATTTAACCATAACCCATTTCACCCTAGAATTAACTCAAGATATTATTAGTTAGTTTCATATTGCTTTTGAAGAGTTAACATCAGTTTTTTGAAAACAGGAGGGCAGAGAGATATTAAATCTTACCCTTAACTTAGATCCTCCGTAACCGCGTTGGTTCATGACGACCGATCTGAAGCCGAGCCGTTGCATGTCGTCAGCATAGTGCTTGATGTAGGACTCTTGACTAGACCCTGAGGGCAAAAGAAACCCATAATGCAGAGATGCGTTCCTCAAAACTTGGATGATAGGATTTCATAAACAACTGCACGAAAATGACATTTTTACAACTATGTGTGTGTATCATGTTCTTGACATTAGTAGTGTGACAAACATGTTTCAAGTTATGGTTGAACATTTATATGTTTGCTGAGCTTAAAATGTGCCATTTAAACAAATTATCAATTATCTCTGTCACCTGTTGGCTATGAAAAATTGCCTTACGAAAGTACATGTACAATGGAAAATTGGTTGTCAATTTTCACCATTTGAAAGAGCAAATGAATTTTTTGTGCTAGAACAGGACTCGAACCAATGACCAAAGTACGACTAACAACTAATATAAGGACCGCCACCAACCAGGTGCTGGAATGGTACAGAACTTGTACTCCATCATTCACTGGTTTAAATCTCGTTCTAACCACAAATTCCTTGCTCTTTTTAATCTGAATTCATGACTTTGATGAACCACCATCCTCCCCCCACCCCCCCTGCCTCCTCCCTCTCCTCCACTACAAACTGAATATCAGTAGTCTTAATAGCCTTTAAAATTGTCATAGATAGTACATACCTGTTAGTCCTGGCATTATGAGAACAGTGGGCCTCCTATCTGATGATATATTGCTGCTTTCATTGGCATCCAGCCAGTCCAAGATGATTTCACCTCCATCTGGGGTGGTGGTGAATTCCCTGGGTGTAACAACCACCAATATATTAGTCATGAACTGGTACCAAAAATACCATGATATCGCAGTAGAAGCGATGGAAGGCCTCAGGACTAGCATTGCAACATTGTGAGCTAAAGCTCACAGTAGCTAACTAAAGCTAAACTAAAGCTCACTAGAGCTAAACTAAAGCTCTAGTTAGAGAGGTAAACTAAAGCTAACTAGAGCTAAAGCTCTGTGTAGCTAACTAAGAAATTTAGGTTTTGCCGTAGAATGACCCACTTGTTTCAGATAGTCCATCTCCCTGTCTTTCACTTTGTAAAAACAGATATCTTGATTGCTTAATTTAGCCAGCTGATGAGAAGCAAAAGCTATGTACACACCAAAATACCAAATGCCCTTTTGTATGAAAATGTCTCAAATTATCCTTTTACGTTTTTAGGCGGTCTATTTCATTCTTATCAACACTGGTTAAAATGAAAGGCCTACTTTATAACAAAGATATGAAATAACACATGAGTCAGAATCAACAGAAAAGAAAATGCACAGATGGCAGAAAAAGCAAACAATGACTAAATGCACCCCCCTCCCCCCCCCCAACCCCCAAGACACTAAAAAGAAAATTGAGGAGAATTCGGGAGTTGAATAAGAGCTTTATATGTACACAGTGTGGTATACAGGGAAAGGTGGTATTTTGAGGGCATCACAATGGTTGATGGTGGGATGTATCACTTTAAGGATGATTGTGAAATTTCGCCGTTTCTGTAATACTTCCGCCAGAATTAACTTCATTTTTGTCCAAAGTTGCATTTATCTGTGAGAGCTACAGTAGAGAATGAACTTTGTGCTTGTGTTTGTAATCAATCATAACTAAGATTTCAAACTGTTTCAAATTATGGAAGGCCAAGAAGGTCAAATTTAAATGATTCAGGGCTGTTGTGCAGTTGAAGTGATACCTCGTGTAATGATTCAGGGGCAGTCTGAGATGAAATTAGCAGATAATTCCAGTGGTCTACAAATTTAATCCTGCGATGGTACATGAGATTCGGGGACTACTGTCTCTGGAAATTGGGAACATCTGACCGTCACCTTAGTCTAAGATGATTACAGAGGTCTTAATTTAAAGCCTCTTGAGATTAAAGGAGAACCAAGCTCACCTTCTGTAAGATTTCCTGATAAACAGCCGAAACAACACAGCCAGAATTGTGTGTGCATGGCTCTGAAAGCACCAAAATGGAGGCCAATAGGCTTGAAAGGCAGATGGTACGTGATTGCGAAGAAAGCCCTCTAGTTTTTTATTTCCGCAGGCAAACATTGGTCTCTGAAAGACAGAACAGCATGAGCATTCCAGGAGATGTAAAGATGCCAGTGTTATATAGTTATGGCAAGTAATGTAACATTTGGCAACTGCCTATCTTGGTTGACAGTGGCACAGGTCACCCTATAATCATTGGAATGAATAGAAAATTCTTCAAGTATTTTTTCCTCAGCGCTGTCCTTACCACTGTGCCATTTTGCTTCCACTTCAAATACCTATTTGCATAGATTTTGGTATATTTTTGATATTATACATTTATCATACTAAAATCCTACAGTATTTTATTTGCTGATTTTTTCAGTTTCATATCACAAAGAAGAATCTCATCTCCCCCTTAACCCCCCCCCCCCAAAAAAAAACAAAGAAGCATTCTACTTTGCATATGATTAACACTGGCATACAAATGTGTCTGTTACTTGAAGGGTGTGAAGACTCGCGCAAAAAGAAACGTCTAATGCCTGTTATCTGACCTAGTTTTGAATGAGGTGTAACAGAAGTGTTAGACACCACCATCGATCCCAGAAAATACGCACACAGCTTGCTACCTTCGGTAATTAGACACTAGTGTACAGTCAGTACATACACTTGCTAGCAAGGGAAAGTTAACTTTTCAGAGTGCGGCACACGGTTTGGGTCGAGTCTTCAATGCCTTTAATATATTTTATATAAACAAATGAGATCATTAATAACTTTTTTAGTGCAAAAAATTATTGAAGTGTCAATCTCATTTCAAGCAATACCTGACAGATTTGGGTAACAATTGTTGATCAAATGCAAAGTCGGCTCACCTTCACAACTCTCTTCAGGTAGTACGCTACATAGACTGAGCCTGCAGAAAACAGGGCTAGAGTGGATCCCCATTTTTGTAAGACATCAAAAGTCACCATGGCAATGCTGTATGAATTCAGACAAACATTTAGTCAGGCATAGTAAATCATCAAACTTAAAAACATAATTTGTTAAAGTGTTTTAAAGACAACAAAGTAACTAAAATAGTGGTTGATACTGCAGTTTGATTCCTTGTGTTAAATCAAAATGTTAGATTCTGTACAGGCATGTTAAACAGAGAAGTCTATACTTAAATCTTTCTGTGTGAGGATTAAATCTTTGGTGTTCACACACAACCAGGAACTGAGGTACACATGCTTAACTTTAGAGACCAATGGCTGTAATGGCCACTTTAGTAGGCTAAGGAAGCATGATGAAGGTGAATTTCAAATTGACATAGCTTATACTAGTTTAGGCTATGTGTTTGGCAATGACCCTGACTATTTTGGAGAGGGGTTTTTTTTGCCAACAGAAAAGCATGTCCAATCTTTTTCTTTTTTACCTTCAGAGCCTCAGTCTTCAGCTTCTAACCTACCTCCATAAAGTAAGTATGCCAACCCTTGACATATATATAGTATAATTACCTTAGACCATGCGTTTGTCTTCGTTTGATTAATAGTACGAACACGCTAACATTCACACCTTATCTCTAGCAAAGGGACTTTGCCTTGTGAAGTTTCTACAGCGATATGTTTGCATCTAGGCCTATTAGTATTATCTGTACTATACATGAGGGCGATAGGGAAATAAAACAGCCTCCAAATACTTACAAAGTCAGTGATCGCAGGCAGTTGGTTTCGTATTTCTGTAAGTGCTGTTACTTATCATATAATATGGGTGACGTCCAGCTAAGTTTGACCAAGGGGCATTCCCGGATATCATGCAGTAGCCAAGTCTATCATATGAAGGTGGGTTGGGCAATCAGCTGTTTTTTTGACCAACCTGAAACTATCACTTTATATCGTTACACTCATCCCCAGATTCATCACTAGATTCACCAACTGATGTCGCTTGCGCTTTCGCAGATTCAGTCAGTATGGTAGCCACCGTATATAGATATAATTATGATCCTTGGATGAGAGTAATCTATCTCAAAATGTATCATGGATTTATTGTGAGTGATTGCAAAGAACAACACACATCAATCTGACTTGAAAGGATGTCAGTGTAGGCCCCAAATTATAGCACGCTATAGTTTGATTTGATTTGATTTGACATTCAAAAACAAAAATATACATACAATACGATACAATTACAAATAATGTGAAAGTAACAACATAAAGAAATCGAAATAAAGCAATACGTATCCGAATGGTAGAGTGAACCAAAAATCAGCATAGCATTTCTGGTTTGGCTCCCGTATACAATAAATATTAATGACATGTTTAATCATGTATAAGCAAATACTAAACAAAGAAGATTATTAAATAAACAAAAAACAAAAACAAGACAAACAGTTCGAAATAACAAACGTTTATGATATAATAATGAAATAATTGAATGGGTTAAGGGTTCAAAAGATAATATTTGAGTGCACACTTAAAGGAGTACAAAGAACCTTTTGACCGAATAGAATGTGGGAGACTGTTCCAGAAGACTGCACCTGAATAATATGCTTGGGATTGCCTTAACTTAGTACGAAATGACGTGATATGAAGTAAGTTAATTACTACAACAAGTATTATGATTATGCAGTCTAGAATTTCTACTACAGAATGAATTATAAATATTCGGAAGAAGTCTATTGCAAATTTTATAAACAAACAAGCCTAATTAAAATTTAAAGAGATGAGATATATGGAGCACATTTAATTCCCTAAATAGGGGAGAAGAATGTTCAGTGAAATGAACATTACAAATATTTCTGATAGCAAGCGTTTGAAAAAGATATATACTACGAATTGCTAGAAGTTTTCCTGGAGGCTTTAACTCACCAAATTGTTCTCAGACATTTTTAAGGAACATGACAAGATGACTGAATGTCCCAGTGAGGAAAATGTCCTCAAAGGTTGTAATAGAAACAGTTTAAGAATTTTGACCAAAGGTGACCATATATTTGAATATCTAGCATATTTGGGGCCAATACAGCATACCTTTAATTGGTGCAAAATAGAATCCTTTGATATATGAATTATTTTATTTTAAGGTATACTTTTTATTTATAGTTACCATCCTAAAATAGATACCGTACCGGTGTCCCGACACGCTGACGTATTATTTCCGAAGCCAATATACAATCATTACAGTTAGTTGTAGTCCGAGTATGACTTTATAGATTATTAAGCAATATTCTCCACCAAATAAAAGAATGTATTTCAATATTGATCTAAGGCTAAACAATGCAACTATATACGACGCTGGTGGTTCCCCACCAAATCTGATTCTTTTCTCCGGCTCTGCATTTATGGCATCAATTTTTTGTTTAGTTTTTTTTTTTATCTCAGACTTCGTCAAACTCTGCAGGGAAGTGTTATATAGACACCTCCGTGGTTAAACCCTTTCAATTTAGACAACTTTGCTAGCAATCACATTGGACTGAATTTTGTTCGGTTTGAAAACCTGGTTTAACCAATTCACTCATGGCATATACGGTGCATACTATAGCTTTGAATATTCTACACGGATGACAAAGGTGACAGGATTCAGCTCGTGAATATGCTAGAAAGTCAAATATGGCCACTATACGTAAAGCACAATCGTTAAAAAACCTATTATAACAATTTTTGTGATGAAATTTAGCAATTTGTAACGTGCCAATTTTTTTCTTTCCGCATAATCGACACATTCATGCTTC
>KN891951.1:0-10922 GCA_000934455.1 Apostichopus parvimensis
TGTCTATCTGTCTGTCTGTCTGTCTGTCTGTCTATCTGTCAGTCCGTATATATATCCGTATATCCGTATATCCATATATAGGTATGTATGTGGAGTAGACTAATTCTGTATGTTTGAAACAATGGTTCTCTTACCCCTCTCTACCCCTTTCACCAACATACTGGATTCTAAGAACATTCTTGGCCTGGTGTAAGTTTCTGCTTTACAAAGTAACAGATCTAATTATTTCAATATCTGCTGTAATCATAGTGCACCTAATAACATTATACTTTCAACTCAGAATTTTGAATGCATGGTGAGAGAAATGAAATTGTAAATGTTTATCAGATTATTTTTTGAAATAACAGTAAAATGGAATGTAACTCACTGATTCTAAAACCAATCCTAGTCCAGGAGCTCGGGGAATGTCTAATTTCTTGCTTTCAAAGGCTTTCTCTAATGTATTCTTCGAGGCAAAACCTCTAAGAATGGCAATGATGATACCTACCAACAAAAAAAAAATAGGAAGAAGAAATCAATATCAGTAAACAGCAGACTGAAGCCATAAGATATCTTTATTCTCTGCACTTAATAGCCAGGCAGCTAATAGTAACATATTTTGCTGGCATTTGAAACTAAGGCTGATAAAGTTATTGTGTGAAATCAATCTTAGACACTAGATACCCTCCTCCCCTTACAAATCTGGGACTCCTCAGTCCCAGGGCTCTGGGAGACAATTTTTTGTAGATACTACTAACAACACTACTGAAATATCGGTGCATAAGATTAGGAAAGCATCGGTAAATAGTAGCGAATGCCTGAGTACTAAGCATGCTAACGTTTTTCTATTATGAACCACGTTTTGGTCATAATAATTATGTTTGCCTTTTTAATATTATTAAAACAATATATCTGAAGTAGGGGCTGTGCTAAACACCTACAGATAAACAAAGAATTACTGCCTCTCTGGTTAGCTTCAGTAACAATCATCAGACATAATTTACATAGTTCCAGTTAATGCTATTGAGGTCCTTGTGAAGGACATCAGAACTTACCAATCATTTTCCTAATCTGATGCAACATAAAGCTTTGACCTTTGACCCTCATAATGGCAAACTCTATCCCTTCGTCAATGAAAGCTTTCTCACAATTAAAGTCCATGATGTACCTATTAGCGCTCATGTCATCATGTAGCCTGCAAGAGACAAGTTCTTTATATATTATTAATCTTGTAAAAGTTAACTCAAAAAACTATTGGTCCCTGACAATAAATCCATTTTTGGTGTTACATTAACCCACAATATGAATTTATACAAGACTCATTTTGATGTTACTAGATTACTAAAATGTTTGGCTGCCTCACTTAAAATGATAATTTTTTAGGGTTCAATATTGATCTTACTTGTGCAAGGGTCAACATTTTTATTTTTTATTTGGGGGGGAGGGGGCAGGGGGGACAGGTTTAAGCAATCAGGACTCCCATTACATATTAAGTCTTTGGGACAAGCAACTATGCTGATCTGACATCCTGAACCAAATAGTCTGGATTTTTTTAAGGAAAAACCAGCAAACTTTCTTAAACACAAGCCCTGCTGTAAGCAAAATCAGCAATAACAGATACTGAAGTGCTAGCCTATTAAGATGATTGATATATCAAAATTCAAATCACTATGAATACTTTATATCCGTCTACTAAGTACAGTGTTAGGATAGAATCCAATCTGCTGTTAGTTTACTATATCCTGTATCTTTAAATGACAGGGGAGCATTGTGGTCAAGTGGTTAAGGCAGTGGACTTGTGATCTATGGTATGCAGGTAGGAAGCCTGGCCAGATCATTACATTGTGTCCATGGTGGGCAAGGCACTGTATCCCCATTGCCTCTCTTCACCCCTGAGGTGTATTAATGGGGACTTGCGAGGTAACTTGCAAATATAGTTGTGTGCGCCGGTTTGTGGCTGCACCATATGGGAAGTTGTGGATGTGGTGCCCAAGGAGAGATTGTTTCAATTGTGCACACATTGGTGTGTGGGTGTGACAAGTTACCAATGACCAGGGATTAAGTTGTAAAGTTGTGTGGAGGAGGAGGAGGCTATAGTCTCATAAAAGACTGTAAACCTTCAACTTTAACTTTTTTTTTGTATATTATGTGTGAGGGGAGTTGGCTAGTGTTTAGTTACCATACTCCACACTATAGCAATACTGACTTTGGACAGATATATTAATTACTGTGTTAGGATAGAATCCGATCTGCTGTTACTTTACTATGCCCTGTGAGATGGTATATAAACTTAAATAATTCAATAGACTCACTTTCCTGAGGTGAAATTGTGGAAATTGTGTGTGCCTTTGTATTTAGCAAGAAGGTCGTTGACTTCTTGGAGCTTTTCATCTGTGAAATACAAAGATGAAAAGGAAAACTATGAGTGGACCAAAAATGCAAATTGTAAACCAAATAATAAGGTTATTTACTCTTTGTTATTCATGAAAGTTAACCTTTCACCATAAAATATACTACATACAGTGTCACACACATACACAGGGTTAGGAAGTTTGTGAAAACAATCCTGAGAAAAGCTTTCTGTTAACCATTTGACCTTCAAAGGTTTGCCAAAGTTGCTCGCATCACCCTTCATAATACATGGGCATGATGCTATTGATATGGATAGTAAATAGCCACACAAATGAAAATATACATAACAGTTTTTGTCCACAAGAACTTAAACCTTCACATTCTCCTTATTTTACGACAAACAAAATTCATCTTGCAATTGCTACATAAACTATAAACACTTAACTTATTCATGAAATGTATATCATGAAATTCAATGCTATTAATATGATACATTCTGCCAGTTTAATCCTGCTGGAGCCGTTTAAAGAGGTTGACGAGTATCAGGAATAACCTATACATCTTTGAGACATAGGCAACTTATATAAACGTAGGAAAGTAGCAATGCAGTTTGTCTTTTTATGGGATGCAAAAATCAACAATTTTGATAAAATCACAATGTTGTGAAAAGGATGCATTGCTATGTCAACTGTGTATATAAGTGCACATTCCAGCTGAAGAGTCTGACAATGTATTCTCTATGGAAAGGAGGAACAGGCCTACATGCATTTATTTTTTCCACCTTAGAAAAAGTTAGTATTATTGTTGTTAACATCTCCAATATAGAAAAAAAGGCTTGCATCAACAGTTCAGAGGAAATTTGATTTTTGATTGATGAAAAAGGGACACATTCTAAGGATACTGGTGAAGGTTGCATTCAATGCATATGTACCATTTGCAAGTAAAAATATTTGAAGTTGACACATTTTGTATCCAAAGTGAACTTGCAGCAAACAACTGTGATTATTATAGCAGCACAATAACAAATTATTTCTTTTTGAATTTCTTTAAAATTTACATTCAATATTTTTTTTTTTTTTCTCAAGTGGAATAACAAGAAGACACCTCAGTCATTGACACATTGTTAACTTCATATCACCTTTCGGTTAAGTTTGTAATCTAGTTGATCCTAGGTCAATGCAATAAAGTGAAAAATAAATGAAAACAATGCATTTTGCCGTCAGTGTGCAACTATTACATCTCACTACTTATGGTACAATATGTGTTAATTTCAATGATCAATTTCTCGATAATGTTGTGTAGGAATTGCATGAAAATGTCATCAGGATCCTTAGAATATGTTCCTCTGAATGTTCTTCTGAATAAGCCCTTGAAATGTTGCTAACATTCTTTATTCTTCTTCAATGCCATTTCACATTACCATCATCAGCTCTTAAAGAAATGCCCCTTCTGTGATCCAAGTGTAGAAGAAACACATAACAAACCACTTGAGATCTTAACAGGTGAAACCAAAGTATTCTGATTGTCTGGAAAGGTTATATATCATCACAGACTAAGTCCTTACCTGTAATTCTGTATGTTTCTGTTGTTATGTCTTCCACATCTTGAAAGGAATAGGTTGGAAGAAGGTACATGTAAGTCCGATAGTTACAGTGGTGCTTGGAATTAAAGCTTCCTGTCGTCCTCTTGATATCTGGGAAACATAAATAAGTGTTTTATTTGGTTCAATCACTCTTCTGATAGCTATTTACCAGATAGCTACATAAAAAGGTACGTAGCAGGTAGAAAAGTTACAGTCTTACAGATAGCTAAGTAATAGATAGCTATGTATAAGCAAAGTATCATAGTGTTAGCTGTTACTGTAAAGTTGTGATGCAATGGGAGTTCTGTGTGGACGGTGTGGAACCATTGTGGTAGTTTAAATCCCCTTTGGATTTATATAGGGGTTATCTCTCCTGGCATTAAGTAAACTAGTTGTAATTATTGGTAGATTATGGCTTTTGGGGCTGCTCCTATGGATTGGCATGTGATATCAGGCTTATCCTGGGATTGTGATGTAACACATGTGATATTTTCTAGGGATACTCATGTGATCACATTCATCTCTGTAAAGGAGTACAATTATTTAGGGATAGTAGGAATGCACTGTAGTATTTGTGTACTTTATGTCTTAAGCTAAGTTGTAAGGTAAAGTTCATCATTTGTATACATGTGGTATTTCCACGTATTGTTAAGGGATTTATATAAAATGCATTACCTTGGAGGGTAATTTTCTTGATGGTAGGATTAAGGGCCCCGCAGCCTCAAGTTTGTACCACATATCCAGTACAAGAAACTTAACCTTACTGTAAGAAGTTTTTTTTTCAATATATTGCTGTTAAATATACCATCACCTCTCTGGATTTATTTTGTGTACATCTTCATTCTCTGGCCAATTACAATACTACATCTTAGACCAAGAACACTGAATCAGTTGGCGGCGCTACTCACAGAGGAAAGTGTTACAATATATATATATACTTCACTCATATTCATTACGTGAAAGTCTGCTGTCACCCAGACAAAGACACTGCCTATTGTGGTTGAGTATATTTATATCACTGAATAAGATTACCCATTGTACTTATCCAGTAACCCTTATCCATTATACTTATCCAGTAATCCTTACCCTTTGTACTTATCCGGTAACCCTTACCCATTCTACTTATCCAGTAATCCTCATCCATCATCCACCTCCTTGTATTTGAGTATATTTACCATTATACCATTTAAATTGTTTGGAATTAACCTCAAACTTTCATGCATTAAGCCTTACCCATAACTCTGATCACAGATGGAAGATGGTCGTTTAACTTTTCCACGAGGTTGTCCAACAGAAGTAGTCGGAGTGAGACCACCTGGCCGGCAGCAGAAACACCCTTGTCTGTCCTTGCACATCTTTGAAAGTTCATTTTACCCATCCTACTGCCATCAGGCACACAGCCTGTCTTGTACAAGGCATTAAGTAGATCCTTCTCTATTGTTCTGCTCGCTGGATTTCTGTTTCAGAGAGTCAAGCCAGACGAAGATATTACAATAAAATCAAAGAAATTGAGCAAAATAATCAACCACTGGAGTAAATTTAAAAATAGAGAAAAGAATCAAATAAGAAACAGGGGAATAGATTTAATGAAAAGCAAGAAGCACCTGATTAATCTATGAAATTGGTCAAAGCTCCTCAAAGACCTATACATAAGTTGCCAAAAGCTTCCTTATCTAAGGTGGCATAAGTTCTAGAGTCAATAGATTTCAATTTTCTTCTGAAGAAGAAGTATCAGTTAGGTTGTAATACATATTGGTCAGAAATTAACTTGATATGTACTATGGAATAATAAAAGTGGTTTTGTTTTCCTACAGGTATTGTAACAATGACTTACATTTGCATTCCTTGATACCCAACTCCACAATACGACAGCAACATGGCTACCTTCTTTTTAGGGTATCGAACTTTCTTCTCTGTGCCAGTTGAGCCCTCTGGTTTAGAATCCTGACAATTTGAAGACAACGATAACATGTAAGTTCTGGTTTTTAGAATGTCTTATAAAGGCTTTACAAAGGCAGGTATGCTGTGCATTTCAAGACCTGTTGAATGAATGTTGATATTTAAACTATACTAGGGCCTCTCTGTACCATAATAATACTGCAACACTTACAGTAGTCATCACCAAAGCAAACTTCATCTTCATTTCTTATTCTTAACATTTGATCAATATTGTTGTCATGCTACTTGCTTTGCCCTTTCTCACTGTTGTTTCATAGTACCTTGAGCATCTTATATCGGCACATTACAAATGTTCATTATTATTATTCGACTGTTGGAAGATTATTTATATTTGACTGATACACAATTTATTCCAGGAAATGTATCATAGCATAAAGCTTGTAGCATAATGTACTAAGAATTCAAAGCTGCATCATTTTACAATATTTTTGCCTATTTGAATAAATGGTTTGTACAATAGTAATGAAAACAGACTTTTGGTTTGTACAATAATGGTGTAAAAAGAAAACAGACTTTCCATCATTTGCCCAAATAAATTCCACTCAGTCTCCAGTAACCAGATAAAACTTTAAAACATTGCATGCCATCCGTATGTATTCTTCAACTAGTAGTACAGAAAATGTAACGTTTTAACGTATCGAAACAATTCACTTTTGTCACCAGAATGTCCCTTTGTAAAGACATGAGCTCAGATTCAGAGGACGTAATGAAAGTCATTTACACCAAAGTGTAAGATTGTCTAATGGTGCAACTTAAATGAAGGGTTACAATCCGTATCAGAGTTTTCAAAGTCTAAGATTAAATGAGAGCTTAATCTATATTTCTGTAATTTACCTCTGTTTTTGTAATCTTTGTTGCTGGCTCTCCTGACACTTCTCCCTCAAGGGCACGTTTTACTCCATCACTTTTCTCTTCTTTAATTTCTGATGCTTTAGGAGCAGTCTCAATAACCGTCTCCCCAGAGGCCATTCTCAATGTTGACCTGAGACTCAACTTACACAAGTTACAGGGAAGCCTTTGAAGTCCTCTTAGTAGGAAGGTGTTCATAAATTTCCTCATGAAGATGTTTAGATCTGGAATAAAACATATTCTGTTCATTAATCTAATGCCAGGATTTTTGGCGAAAAAAATCAAACATTATGTTGAATGTTCAGTCCAACACAAAAGTATTTTCGTATCGCATTGGGTCACTGCAGTTTTTGTATCTGCAATATTAATATTTGATTGATAAAATTCATACCTTAGGATGTTGTTATCCAATTAGATTACAATACCACAAATGCTAAGGTGACCAAATTTTTTACAGGAAATCTGAGCGCATGATATTGATGCTGACCCTTTCCTCCTCCCTCCCTCCCAAGCTATTAATGAACCATACATTATCTTTAAGCCATCTATATGTAGAACAGGAAATTCTTCAGGGCCTATAAATACATCCATGGATGATATTCCAGAGACAGTAAAGATTATCCAAGGACATTTCTGGGGACGGATCAATTCTGCAAAACCCGTCCATTTAATGTATGTCTAGTAGTGAGCACTGCACGGGTTCAGTTGTTTTCCGCACACGTTACTTTCCGCACATTACTTTCCGCTGACAAAATTCTTGTGCGGAAAACAACTTTTTTTTTCCACTTACCTGTACACTTCATTTTTCCTCAACTTTAGGATACCAAATTCAGGATGATAAAAATAACACGAGAAAGAATCAAAGAACGTCGATAAGCATGGTTAGACTGAGTTCATGTTAGAACAGTTAAGCTGCTTATAATTTACAGGAGGCTTGGGGTGTTTGTAATTAGGGATAACTTAAAGAAGTATGAGGCATAATATTATATAGCCCTATATATTCTCACTCTGTAATTGTTAATGTGAAAATATCACAAAAGACACCCCACCCTTCTCCCTCTCCCCGCCCCCTAAAGGATGAAACTTAGCGTGACCAAATCATCACGGCAGCTCACCTTTTTTCACCTTCACGCCATATCGAAAACTACAACCAAATAAGGTGGCGCTGTTTAACTAAAACTAAACTTATGCTTACATCCTAAGCTAGTGCTTACAGCCTAAGCTACAACCTTAGCTATCCTAATAATAATCTAGTCTCGAAGCTACATTTTATACTGCCAGTTAAATGCTATCTTCTCCATCCTCCTAAATCCTTCCATGTGCCTAATCATTTCAGATGAGTAAGTCATTCTGTTCCTCCCCAAAAAACGGTACTTTCCGCTGAAAAAAACGTTTTTCGCTGACAAATTTGTGTGCGGAAAACACCGTTTTGTTTCAGCGGAAAGTAACGTGTGCGGAAAATAACGGTACCCGCACTGCACTATATACATTATGGGATTCCTTTGGTGCTGTCTATAAGGTTTTCTGGCAGCTTGTGCCCATTCACTCGGAAACAGAGTTAATCAGGAATTAGGCCTGAACAGTTCACTATTCTTTTGGCTGCTGGAAGATTAACACAACCTACCAGCTACGCAAAGATGGAACCTAGACAATGCAGATATTGCAGAACTGTTAACCTGTTATGAACATGCAGACATGTATATTCGGATGCAGACTCTGAGGATTTCTGACGGGTGCAGTGGTAACGATCCTCCAACCCATCCCTCTTCTTACAGCAGCATTCATTCTGTTTGCCCAGAGCTGTCAAATTGTGCAAGTCAATTATATCAGTACCATACTATTGTCATTGGCTATCAATTTCTACTCTTTGCAGAAATTGTGGCTGATCTATATACTCGTCTCATAACATGCTAAATGCTGTATTGGATTGAATATTGTGGACCTGCAGATTATTTCCATGGACTCCTGCCATCTAGCGGGAGTGAACATTGTGTAGGCCACTCTGAGTCTGACTCAGTCTGATTGGTTAAGTAATTGCCACACATGGTGGCTAATGCCTGCTTCATTCATAATAGGAATAAGTTTGCCTAATTACACACAGTTCCGAATATCTAATAATAGTTAGTTCATCGTAAGTATACAAGGAATATCTACCATTCTGAGATGTAACGTTAAGTCCCTAGTGTCCGACAACTCAAACCTAAATTTAAGAGATCGGTCGTTCGCAGAACTGGTTAGTACTCGGTTGTCTTACGGTTAGTTGTAACTTTAGCCTACCGTGGGCCTAACTCAGTTTAGGCTAAGGCCTAATTTAGTCCTAAGTTCACTTTTACAACTTTGACATGACAATCACATTGAGTACTCAATGTGATTTCTAAGGATGTAGGGTTACGCGCGTTAGTTTTACCAGTAAGTATTCCTCGTAGACATATCGTACCGACACAGACTTGGTGCTTGGTTAGCCAGTGTGCTGGTTTTACTGTGGCCCATGTGTATACACGACTGCATGAATGCGAGACAACAGTTCAATGACCTTTGGTGGTGTCACACTGCTGAACGATCTTCAGAAACGAATTTCTGGCGTCAAATCGTATTGCACATGGAAGTTATCTTTGTACACTTCGTATTGCCAATGGAAGTTATCTTTGTACACTTAAACCTCAAATCCGAGAACTTAATGTCTATCATTTAGTATTTGCTTTGGATGGCTGGATATTCAATGGCATTACTTACAACATTCCATTGCATCAGCACATTGGCAAAAGAGCTGTTTATGGATCTGGAAAAATCGCTTTTACCCCCATGAAGGAATCAATGCATTTGTATGAAGGGTTTTCCAAATCAGGGCTTTTTATTCCACTTACTTAACTGATGTGCTGACAACTGCACAATATCATATACTTATTGGTCATTGAAAACTTGGCCATATGATAATTCTATTGTTGAAGTTGTAACTGCCCTGTATTGGGTAGCCTTATTTGCACAGCTTCCCAGACTGACCATTTATGCCATTGTGGAGACCTTACAAAGTACCTTGAAAGATAAAGGCTAGGCAAATGAAAACACTGGATATGAACTTCTCTTGATTGACCGTAGTATATTTGGTGTCATCCTTAGATCCAAGAGATTCAAATTATCAACAAGATTTACACAATTTTTTTTTATGCATGTTGACTTTGGAACAGGAACTAACAGAATATAAAAAATGTCTTAAACCCATGCTTCGCAATTTAACCTTTGACAAAGGTCCAAAATGAGCATATGAAAGATACTTCAAATAACACACAAAGGATTATGAGAAACAAACTTACCATTGGCCATAATCATTGTGATATAAAAGCTTGATGATGAGTAATAATAACTTTATTCTGAAGTGCACGCCCCTCGTACCCCTCCATGAAGTAAACACCCAAATATTAGACAAATACAAAATAGAGATTAAACATTACTTGTTCCTCTCATTGTATTAAAGGACACTGTCTGTTTCCTGAGAAGGTTCCTGGCATACCTGATACCACATCAAGAGCATATGTCCTTCTTCAGAACATTAAACTTCTTGGGTCTGTCAGTTATCTGTTAATTCATCAATGTTTGTAAAAAGAAAAACAGGAAGAACAAAACCCCTATAATAAGCCTTCTATATCATCCCTGCCTGCCCCACTGCCTTCCCCCTCCCTCCCACATAGCGGCTGGTGGTACTTAGATGACTCAGTTGTACTAAAACACAACTACCTTTTGGCAGTCGGGGTAAATACTGGAAACGCATCAAGAGTTGCATTAATTTTCTTGACATATCTCACATGCCTCTACTTTTCCTTGTTTAATGCTAAGTTGGGATCTTGAGACAGTTATCTCAATATGGCCTCAATCAGTCAAAGCCTAGAATCAGTAAAATTTCAAAATTCAAGACATTTGCTGCATCATCATCATCATCATAGCATGTTAATTTATTGTCATGAAGCAAAACTTAAAAATACTGATAACAGACAAACTTTGGCCTAACCATTCCTCCTCCTGGCAAATCCAATATTCTGCTACAAGTATGGCCGTCTCCAGGGCCATTTTTATGACCAGTGACCTTGAAATTTTATGATGCAATACATTTTGTCAACATCCCTGTATCCCAATACTTTGTCTGCATATGGAGACTGCATGTGAATTCATATGACATGACATATGACTGCATATGCATATGACTTCA
>KN891951.1:10972-25781 GCA_000934455.1 Apostichopus parvimensis
GGCATACCTGATACCACATCAAGAGCATATGTCCTTCTTCAGAACATTAAACTTCTTGGGTCTGTCAGTTATCTGTTAATTCATCAATGTTTGTAAAAAGAAAAACAGGAAGAACAAAACCCCTATAATAAGCCTTCTATATCATCCCTGCCTGCCCCACTGCCTTCCCCCTCCCTCCCACATAGCGGCTGGTGGTACTTAGATGACTCAGTTGTACTAAAACACAACTACCTTTTGGCAGTCGGGATAAATACTGGAAACGCATCAAGAGTTGCATTAATTTTCTTGACATATCTCACATGCCTCTACTTTTCCTTGTTTAATGCTAAGTTGGGATCTTGAGACAGTTATCTCAATATGGCCTCAATCAGTCAAAGCCTAGAATCAGTAAAATTTCAAAATTCAAGACATTTGCTGCATCATCATCATCATCATAGCATGTTAATTTATTGTCATGAAGAAAAACTTAAAAATACTGATAACAGACAAACTTTGGCCTAACCATTCCTCCTCCTGGCAAATCCAATATTCTGCTACAAGTATGGCCGTCTCCAGCGCCATTTTTATGACCAGTGACCTTGAAATTTTATGATGCAATACATTTTGTCAACATCCCTGTATCCCAATACTTTGTCTGCATATGCAGACCGCATGTGAATTCATATGACATGACATATGACTGCATATGCATATGACTTCATACGTTTAAATATGCCATTGCCATGGTCTACGGAAGCCAATAAACTTGTTCCATATCTTTCATGACACCAAAGCATTCTTTCCCATTCAATTGTCATTGCAGTAAATACAATTAAAGATTTGTGGTAGCAACTTCGGCAATGTAAATTCACTTGACTTTTCCCCCTCACCTTGCCTCCTCTCCAACTAACAGCCCCCCCCCCTCCACCCCCTCCTCCAGGTTTCCTACTGTGTCAACTAGCATACATTTCCAATTACAAAGGAATTAGTCTCTTCACTGATAGGTGCAATGTTTTCCAATCCGAAAAATATGTCTGTTCAAATTTTCACTTGCAATTCTAGAAATCGATTTCTTCCAACCTTTTTATCCAGATTTTAATTTCATGATCGAAGATTTAAAAAAGGAAATCATAATAATTATAAGACAGACCTGGCAGGGAAGTAAGGAACAGGACGTTAACCTGCAGAATGCTCTAAGACAAATGAAAACTTCTACTAATAATATATAAAAACAAAAACAATGTAAACATGAAAAAAAAAATGAGTCATGAACAACATGTTGACGAAAGATTTACCGAAACGAGCTGTCATCCTCAAAAAATACACCCAAAATATTTATCAAAATTCCCATCACAGTAGATTTCAAACCATTAATTGATCATGTTTTGCATAACCACAACCCTCCTATTACCAATAAAAACACATTTGGGAATTTTAAATTGTAGTTCTATGAATGAGCCCATATTTTCACGTATTGAAAGAATGTTCAATAATCACACGTTGGCATTCATATGACTTTACAGAGATTTTGGAAGAGAAAACTATTGTTATTACAGTGTCAATGGTCTTATTGTTCCACACTATAACCAGAGATAACTTGAAAACCATTCTGACACACCATTTAAGGTGTGTCCGAGATTAACCTCTCCCCCTTTCCAATCCTATTTATACACTGGAAGTATCCATCAAATTTCACAAACATTATCAAATCTGTTACCAACACATTTAAATCTGGACCTCAAACATCCATCCATACATCACACACCATTAACCGTAACCAAATATCCTTATTTAACACTGTAGCTGTTTATCTTGTCTTTCTCTTAAGTTAAGGGATATGACGCCTGGACAATTACACTTACGAACTGTTGGTATGTCTTGATGTAATAAAGAAGCAATCTAATAGAAACCATCAGGTATAAAAACTCAACCAGGCTGTTCTTTTTTCTCCCCAAGTAACTGATGCATTGGATTATTAGCAGTATTTTACTCTTCTCTGATAAAACAGTCACTCATGTTGTAGACTTTCCATATCACCTTTCAAAAAAAGACCTTTATAAATCAGCTTTTTACATTTTTCTTAATAACATTAACAAAAGTTGCTGTGTATAGCCATTGTGAATAATGATGCTTCAAGTGATTTTCCTTTGTCTGTTCTCTTCAAAGGTGTGTATAACAGACACATAAGACAATATCAATCAGTTACCTCATCTCATATTATCTCAAGTTTACAGCTTTCAGCTATTCTGGTAGTTTAAGAAAAAAGTTTAAAAAATGCACTTCTCGTAATCGTTTACCAATTTACTTTAAACAAATATTCATTATGTTTAACTAGATGTGGTTCTGAATGAGAGTGAAGATACAGATTCTTCATGTCATTACTCCCTTCTTGGCACAGCCTTTCTTCGTTTGTACGGCACCTTAACCCCACACTTAATCAAACTATGCAGTATCTACCCTCCCCTCCCCCTTTTCCTCCCCTCACCATCTCTCCCCTCCCCTCACCCTCTCTCCCCTCCCCACCGTAGGATTCAACATAACCATCAGATAACATCTCTGCTTTGAAGATTTCCAATATTATTGCCAATTCATAATTATCTTGCTTATGGAATAATACATGATCACAACAATATTAAGTGACGATTCAGGGAGTATTTGGTTTTGAATCAAGAGTACACAAATAGTTGAGAGGGTTTTGGGTAGATATGATGGATATTGTAAGCTTCTTGTAAATCTGCGGCTGCATTAAGATGAAATCAGACTATAAAATGACCTTTACAATAATCCCAAGTTGATTCATGTAAGCAAGCCTTCCTATCTGTTAACACTGCAACAAGATGTCTTCCGTCATGCAGTTCAAGTCTTTTTTACGTTGTGTAGATGAACTAATGAGGGTCTGCTAACCCAGTACCATATGTGGTGCAGGAAGCATTACAATGGTTATTTAATATCATATTAGACAAACCATAAAACAATTACCAAACTCATATAAGTTGTATGTAAAGAATAATCATGAAAGTTGACAAAGGAAAAATGCCAAAAATTGTACTCTTTTGAGTCAAAATCAAAATTGCCGGCCTGTTTTCTGCAGTTTCTACGTTGAGTTTTCATCTCAATTGACCAATTGTGAGATAACCAAGAAAGTGAATCCAATTTTGCATGTGTTTGCAGGCACCATTCCATGGGTAAACTTTCAACATCACTATCTCATCTATGATAGAAAATTACCATGGTAGGTTGGTAGATAGGAAGGAAGGAATTGATTACATGGTGATATGGTCACATCAGAAGCCTATTCTTATTCTGAGAATATGCCCAACAAGTCTTCATTAGTGGGTTACTATGGCAACTTTGAAGTAACAGGAAAAAGATAAGTTTGTAGCATTGATGGATTTTACTCTGGAGGATCATAAATATACACGTTATGTATTATCATAAGTGTAACATGAGTCACATTACATAATCGGTGGGAATGTACTTCTAATATCAAGGAGAGATAAAATACCAGAAGTAACACTGTTCAATTATTCTCGATTACACTGATTGGCTGCTAACGGAGGCACTTTCATGATTCATGCCAACAGACAACAGTTTGTAATTTCTGAAAAGCTTGGCATTGACCTGCTCCCTAGCTCATTGTCGGATTATTATATATTAGTCAGCTTTCAGTGGAAAATATTATCAGAGGGGCAAAAAAGGAACAGAGACCATGACCTTTATCCCTGGGTGCAAACACCTATGATTTCTATGGCATAGATTACATGTCATCATCTTAAGTTGTATTTAATTCATGGATATCTTCAGAGAAGGAATCATTTCTTCATTGAGATCTCTTCACAGACATGATACTGTTGGAGGAACTTGATGACTGTGGGATGACATTACCTGACAGATTATTGCTTTAAGATTGATGAACCACCTGGTCACCACCACTCTGTATAATAATAACCATGGCGCAGGGCAACGGTGTGCAGCGTGAAATCTACAGCATGGACAATTAAAAACTCTTTTCACTGTACGTAAAACGGGAGAACATCGTACATATTCAGATAGCACATGCATCATACATATTCGTATAGACCTCACAAGAGGCACTATATCTATGAGGCTCAACAACACGTTATGTAACATTTCTCCTGTGTAGTACTTCAGAGCCACATATTAAACTTTTTTTTCCTCTAACACTAGATAAACATTACAAAATGTCAGAGTTTACTCTGATAGTTTTCTACGAATTTTGTCAATCTGAGTTTAGGAGAACTAAATATATTTATCCTTGGTTCGATTTGTCTCTTTGGGATTACGGATTCCTTGTTTTTATTTTTGCTCATCTTCGTTAACGACAAAAGACTTGAATGATAAATACCTGCAAAATAACATCTGAAGACAAAAACTATGAAAAAATAGAATTTCCCATATAACAGAGTATCATTTTCCAGAAAGTAATGAACACTTTTGAGTTTGATAATTCAATAACTAAGGCTACTTGCTAACTGGTATGTAACTACAGTAAGTGTACTAAAGTCCCATTTCTTATTTTTATAGCTTCTCATAAATCGAGTAAATTTATTCTTTTGAATTTCTTTAACGTAACTCATATGCGCTCATTCTTCAATGTTTTCCTTCCAAATCCCCATGTACTGAATATGCATGAGCTTATAAACATAACTAAAAGACTAATATAAGCAGGCTGCTGTGTAAAAAGAAAAGAAAAAAAGCATATTAAAGATATTTGCATACTGTAACTTAAAACGACTTCATCTACAAAGATCATGACTAGGTGACTCATGTTAGTCTGAACAAATTATCTCAAGAATATACACAAAGAAAAAAAACCTTGAAGTAAAATTGGCTTGGAAGATGATTACGTCCCAATATGGTGAAACATTTCAGTAAACATAATTATGCAAGGTTCTTCCAACGGTTGATCCAGGCACAACCTCCATCCAATGTAAGACCAAATCGATGTCTCTTGCAGATGGCTCGCTTGATCTCTGCTGCAACTATCCCATACGAACAAAATGTTTAGTGAATAACACAAATCTCGCTAAGAGTGCATAACGTGCTTTAAAAAAAGCTCCAAAAAAGTATCTGTGAATGAAACATGCTATGTGCAGGGTGCTCCAATCAGCATGTCTCTCCCCATCGGTACAGTTTGTAACTAGCCCCGTCATGGCTACGACCTGCCTGCTAGTTCAACAAACTCAAATGTGCATGTGTGATGCAACTGTTTTGCAAAGTGGTAAAACAAGACTTAAAAAAAACTCATTTAAGTACCAAGTTTTTCTGAGAGTCTCAAGCTCAAACGCAGGCGATACTTATCTGCACATCGATACGACTATACACACTGATAATAATACTTTACTGTGAAAGTTCACCACGATGTTTTACTTCCTTTGCATGATAGTAAAGAATATATTGATAAGCACGTGGTTACTTGTTATCATCAAAACCACACGATGAAGAAGACTCACAGCGGCCTGTAAGTGATAATCATTGATCCTGTTCAGCTTTAACAGTGGGCTGCTGCTGGACGATCATCGGCTCCCCATGGACACTACTGGCTACTGTGGTAGTCAGTGCACTGGACACACCATGGTTCTCCACTAACTGCTGTGGCCCTGGTTGGGGCACTACCATTTGTGGGCCAGCATACCGAAATGCAACTGAACCATTGAGTTCTGTCGGGTGGGACGGTTCTGCCCAGTGCTGTGTGGGGGCTAAATACTCTTTGTTCACACAATTGCGTAATATCTGAGGTATACGACCAGTGATGGCCCTTCTTATTTCCCCCGCAGCACTTTCGCGTACCTCCGAGCTACTCTGGTCGCTGTACCAGGCCGAGTGAGGTGTGCATATTAAATTGGGGGCTTCAGCCAATGTGGAATTAGACGGAGAGTATGGTTCATTCTCATGCACATCCAACGCTGCAGCACGAATACGTCCTTCCTTCAAAGCCTGAGCGAGGGCGTTTTCATCTATTAGGCCACCTCGGGCTGTATTAATTAGGAAAGCTCCTTGTCGCATCTGCTTGATGGTAAATTCATTGATGAGGTGGTGGTTATGATCGTTGAGTGAACAATGGAGGGTTACGCAATCACTCTGGAACAAAAGGTCCTACGAGAAAAGAATAATTAATACTTGATTAATACTCGAATGGAAATGCTTAGGATGCTACTTCTTCATTAGATCAAAATATATGAACCCCTGGGCCTGGGCGATTCTTTTAACATTGTGAGAGTACCCTTGGATGACTTCATGTATTGTTGAAGACCTATTGTATTTCCTAAACGGAACTCAATTTTGATACGGTTATTGTACTCACCAAGCTGGATCCACATACCAAGTATGAAGTTCAACAAAGATGTACTTTTTGAGTTATCGTACTTTGAATTACGTTGACTGCAAATGATCTTTGAGCTACACCAATTTCAATAGGGTTATTGACCTCACCAAGCTGGATCTACATACCAGGTATGAAGTTCAACAAAGATGTACTTTTTGAGTTATTAAGTTTACAAGGTTTTCAGTCTTAGACCTTTATTGACCCTAAATGACCATTGCACTTCACAGAAAAGAATGGGGTGCTTGTACTCAATAAGACGGATCAACATACTGAATATCAAGTTAATCCACCATGAAATTTTGAATTATTTGGTATACAAGCAGGTGTCACACACAACCACCATTGAATTGATTCCTTTTTACCTCCGTCAAGGAATCAAAACGGACTCAAAACCTAGCCCAGTTAAACCAGATGGTTTGTAGAAAGCAAAGATTCATTCCTGCCTTCTTATTATTCATGAATAAATTATAACTAGGTGTACTAACACAGTGACTATAATTTACCTGCAAAGCATTTTCAGGAAACATTCAAATTCCCTGTTTCTTGCAATACTTGAGTACTTTTCAAAAGGGCTCTAACTGACATCAAAGTTTGGAATGTGAGCACATCTGACAGTGCAAATATGAGGGGGAAGGGGGGGGGGGGACTTGACCTTAATAAATTCAGTATATATGGGGTATTATAAGTAGCACACATTACTCCTCAAATGTTTTACTTTCCAGTGAATGACAAAGAAGATAAACAATTTAGCATGAGGAGATACCTTACTACTGATACTAAACCAGCACGCATGTGTAATTACTTAAACATAAATGGAAATAATGACTTGAAACTAACAGTAAATGTATATGTATATGATACAGGCAAGAAAAGAGAATTCTTTGTACAAGTTAAATATCCATGAATCTCATCTTTGGACCACCTTATTATCATAGTCAGACAAAAATTTAAATTTTAGATCCAATAGGCAGTGCACTTCCATGAAACAAAAGAATACATTTCCTTCACATCTTTCCTACACAGAGATAAACATTTTTACCTGTATAGGCGAGCAAATGTGTATATAATTGGGGATTTTTCAAGTGAAATCATTGATCACAAACAACTATGGTAACTGGAACTACATCTTGAACCAAACAGATCACATCTTTATATTTGCCAGTAAGTAAAATCAAGTCATGTAGGCTACTCAAAATCAGAAAATGAGGTACAATAAAATATGATGTATATTTACCTGCAATGTGTAAACTCTGGTGAGCCCCAAGGACTTTTCCATGCCATCACTGAGGTAGGGGTCATAAAATATAATCTTAAACCCAAATGCCTTGGCCCTGAGGGCTACTGCTGTACCGACTCGGCCTGATAAGGTAAAAAGGTAGATTCAGAGGTTAATGAATAATATGAATAATTCAGAGGTAATGAAATAATACTCAAAACACTTGGCACCATTCTGCACAGAGATGTATCTAATGGTCAACAATCTTGACCCCAACTAGAGAAAGTGAACAAGCCCCTTAACTTTGCCACAATATGTCAAAGCATCAGGGTATGAAAGACATCATACAGGTTTACTTACAGATCATCTTGCACCAATAGTGATAACCCACTACTGTGTGTATGAAAGAGCACACTCTCACTAATTGACCAATACCATTGACCAGCAAACTCAGATTAAAGACCATGACAGGACTTAACAAAAGTCTCTAGCCATCCACACTGTACAAAGCAACAACCCTTCACTCAAATATCCAAGTAAATGTAGTAACCATTACCTCAAATATCCTAGTTATGCAGTAACCCTTACCTCAAATATCCAAATTATACAGCAGCCTTACCTCAAATACCATACCCTTACCTCAAATATCCAAGTTATGCAGTAACCCTTACCTCAAAATATTCAAATTATACAGCAACCCTCACTCCAATAACCCAAGTTATACAGCAACATTTACTTCAAAAATCCAAATTATACAGCAGCCTTGCCTCAAATATCATACCCTCACCTCATATATCATACCCTTACCTCAATAATTCAAGTTATGCAGTAACCCATACCTCAAATACACAAATTATACAGCAACTCTTACTTCAAATATCCAAGTTACGCAGCAACCCATACCTCAAATATCCAAATTATACAGCAGCCTTACCTCAAATATCATACCCTTACCTCAAATATCAAAATTATACAGCAACTCTTACTTCAAATATCCCAGTAATGCAGCAAACCATAACTCCAATATTTAAGTTATAACTACTTGACACATAAAAACTGTCAAAGATCACACCTCAGAACTTCCAAAGAAAAGCTAAGTGACACCATTTTGAAAAGTGGGAAGTACCACGGACAGGCATTCAAGATGACAGTTAACCTAACGACATTATCTGGAATACTGAGGAACTCTGATGACGCTGCCTTCATAGGATGCATTCTTCACCGATCTTATATGTTGCACTGAAGGAGAGAAACATGCTACTCTAATGCCTTATTCTGCCTTGCCTAAGCCAATCATTCCAAATGGTCACCCTTGGCTCCCCTGCCCTACCTAAGCCAATAATTCCAAGTGTTTCACCCTTGGCTCCCCTGCCTTAAACCTGCACCCTTGGCTCCCCTGCCTTACCTAAGCCAATAATTCCAAGTGTTTCACCCTGTCCAACCTAAGCCAATAATTCCAAGTGGTTCACCCTTGGCTCCCATGCCTTTATACCTCAGTCCAATAATACCAAGTGTTTCACCCTTGGCTCCCCTGCCTTTATACCTAAGCTAATAATACCAAGTGTTTCACCCTTGGCTCCCCTGCCTTACCTAAGCCATTAACTCTGAGTGTTTCACATTTGGTTCCCCTGCCTTACCTAAGCCAATTATTCCAAGTGTTTCACCCCTGATTCGCATTGCACCCTGGCCAGCTTCTCTTATCTGTTCAGCTCCAACCAGCTTCTTTCCAGTTTTGACCATTTCTGCCATCCAGTGAGTTCTCCGATAGACGTTCAAGATGAGACTCATCGTTGAATCTGCAGTTTCCTCAACCCCGTGACCAGGCACATTACAGACGGCGATACCTGCAGAACATGAATCCATTTCCATATTCATGAATCAGTGGAGACCTTTACATATTCATTACTCAGTGGTTGACAAGCATTTTCATGGCTCAAAATGGCGGAAAGTCATCAATGTGGTCCCAAATGAACTGAACATCGAAGTTTGGCATGAAAGTTTCATATATGATCTATTTCATCATTACGAAAAGCTATGAACAATTCAAAAACAGCATCCTATAGGACAAATCAAACAACAAAGTAGATGTAACGGTTTTACTATAAACCAGTTTCTAATGGTCATCAATATTAAGAAGGGTATAATAACATCAATCACTCTGATGAGGTGATCAATCTCTAGTTGCTCACCCAATTCCCCAGCTGCTTTCACATCAACATTATCATAACCTGAGCCGATCCGAACGATGACACGAAGAGCTTTAAATTTCTCTAAATCTTCCTTGGCTAACGTTATTGAGTGATAGAGCATCGCTCCTACAGCTTCATTTAAAACCTGAAAGAAAGAACAGGTAGTTTATGACGTTAAAAAAATCATGCAAAACCAAATGTTTATGATGTTTGTCACATTTCACATTCAACACACAGGTAGTGTATAGGTGACATAGGTCTTTTCAACCATAAAAATTCAATGCCCAAAAGATAACTATGATAACTATGATCTTAGCTTAGTTGCAAAGGGCAATAGTGGATTTTGGGACACTAGTATATCGCAATGATGACGAGAGGAAAAAGTTTGGGAAAACAAAACTCACTTACACATGTATGTACCAATCCTAGCTCAGACATGCAGTGAGGTTCTCCCAAACATAGCTATTTAAAAGCTTTTGTACTAATACAAGATACCTTTGTAGCCAAAGTAGGGTTGGGCGATATTTGCTTTTTAACGTCACGATAAATATCGCGATATTTCGATAATTACGATAATTTTTCCTCTATCAGAATTAGCGTAAATGTCGAGCTTTGAGTGGACGGAGAAAGAGAGATATATAGTGGGGACATTCAAAGAGAATATCTGAGTTTGTTATGAACTGTTCCCTTGAAAATAAATAAATAAATAACCACGGAAAATTTTAGTATTTTTGCGTGTCTGGCGATACAAAATTCGTAAGTTGAGGATTCAAAATACTGACAACTTTTTAAATTTAAATTGTCACGAAACTGATGAAAATTTTGAAATGACAAGTTAGAGTAGCTATATTATGTGATAAAATGAAAATAATTTAATCTGTCTTACAATCTTTAAAAAGTTTAACTTTCAAAACTTTCGATATATATGAAACAAACTACGTTCGGTAAAGACCCGTTTCTAGACTGCCTAACAATGAATAGCGTGCACTATACGTACATCAGTTTACAACTGCAGTGTTTGCCCCTACTTAAATATCACGGTAGGCTGCAGTACATGTGCTGCGAATTTTCCCAGGTACCTTGCCAAACAACCCCCCTGTCTAACACCTGTTTGTTAACATTTTTGGCACGTTTCCAAAAAACTTTTCATGGAGTAAACTATTTTGGCTCCACTCTAGAATAACTTAGGTCAGTCAATAAAGGATCGGTGAAGTTAAGCGCAATATTATCTTAGACGTTCAAGAAAAGTAGGTAAATATCCCCGTAACATTAAGGTAAGAAAAACACACCTCAAGCCAACCGACTCCTCCGCATGAACAAAACAATATATTCCCCATGATACACGAGGCACAGTTTACAGTATACTAGACATAGCACGATATCAAGGCCCCAATAGCTACAATATGGCCATCTTTATGAAAGTAAACCTTGCAATCCCATGTTTTAGGCCACTTTGCATGATTAACTAAATGCTAAATATTGTTTCCATGTCCTTGTAGAAAACGTCAACTTCGCAAAATACAATAAGTTATGTTTTTGTTGTTACGTGAGATCCGTAACCGACGAAGTGGTTAGGCTATTTACTATACACTTAACTATGGTAGGATATTAATTTTTCCTTTTTTTGTTGGAAATTCTAGAAAATACTTTCTTTTTCTCCCGCTTAACACCAGATGTGAACTTATGGTTTATTCATGAATGGGTGAACTAGAGCCTTGTTTACATGACATTAGTTGCATTTAGCACGATATGCCAGTTTCGCGTGAATTTTTTGAAAGTATTTTGCTCGATCTTTCGTAAAATTTGAAAGGTGTACCAACTTACTGTTCATACACAATTGGTAATTTCTCTACTGATTTTCAGAGTTTTTCCCTCAACAGACTACAGTCAATGTTGTAAAAGACGTTTTTTTTACGAAGTTCAAAAGTCAGTACATGAAGTTGATAAACTTTATTTCTTTCCAACTTTCTCAACCATGGAATGCTAGAATAACATTTACTCATAAAACGGAAAAAGGATAATCGCATTTTTTTTCCACATTTATTTCAAATTTCTTTCACAAGAAATTATCGTCATATGTTCAATCCTCAAAAAATATCGTCTTGAAAAAAATTATCGCGATAATAATAATTTTCGATATATCGCCCAACCCTAAGCCAAAGCAACATCATCAGTCCTTGTACTACCTGCTACAACTACAAAAACTATATGTAGCGTTATTAATGACAAGTGAATAAACGTTTTCGCCAAATAGCGATAAGTACTTAAAAAGAAAAACTTGCTGCTCATGAATTGGCTCTCATAAGTGACGGCCTTTTCAGTTGGCTTTCCTTGTGGAAGATCTTACTGGTCTGAACAAACCTGTCACTCTGTTCAAGGTATAAACTACATGGACAAATGTATTTTTTCATTTAAATAACAAACTGGCTCCTGGCCCCTGCCAAGTGGCTCCTAGGTTAACCAAGGAAGCCTGTAAATGAATAGTCAGTTTTTCCAGAAAGTGGCTCCTGGACCTCAAAAGCTTACTGTATTTTCAACCTGACTACAGACACTAGTATTTTATAATACAGTAGATGCTAGGCGGTGGTAATATTAAAAGGATGTAAAGCATGCTGTGCTGACAACCAGCATATTTCTAGCTGAACATGAAAGCATGTTCTGTGAATGATGTTGACAGTGGTATTGAATCTTTAATACTGGCAACAACAAAACAAATCACTAAATGAGTGATGTAGAAGGAAATGTCAGAGCTGTTCACAAAGTTTAGATCCCAACTTTAGCGATGGACGGTCTTATCATCAAAGAGTTATACAGGTCTGTGAGTTACTGAAAGCTAACATTGTCCTCTAATACTGTCCACCCTTTTAATTTCTAACTACAACCCCTTCTCCTCAAATGATTCTTTACCCTCTCTCACCCCCTTCCCAGTGACCCCCCTATTTCCCAGCCCTCATTTTCCTTGCCCCCTCTTCTCACCTCAGTATACTATTAGAAAGATGTAATTAGCATTATGACAGGGCAACCACCAAACCAAAAACTGTAAAAGTCATTACATCCTGCAGCCCTTTATCTCTGGAAATGTTGGACTTCCTGCCTATTAAAGGCATAAGCCAAACCAAACTAAATGTACAACTAATATCACCAACACTCACAAATACACTGTTTCATTTGCTTTATAAAGATATTTGTCAATATGTCAATAACTCCCACAAACATGTGGTACAAAAAGGAGTGTTGAATCTCAGTTTTTTAATGCAACCAAACATCCCCAGTTTGTTTCGACTAGAAATATGCTAAACATGTCTAACGAGTCATCCTACTGTAAGTTTGTTACAAACTGTGAATCCATATATCCCTGTTTGGGCATTCAGCAAACATGTGACTTACAAATTACAAAGCTGAGAATGAAGCTACACCCACAGGGAAACGTCAAGAAGAATTGTTATTGTTAGCACCAACACCCCCAATAAAAACTTATGTTTTCACACAGACCACATTTTGCTGACTATTTTTTAAGCACGACAAAATCGTCCTACTCTCTCCTGCATATCCTTGTAGTTTAATAAGGGTAGTTTAATAGTACGTTGGTGTGACAGGCTGTACACATGATACAGTGCTACACCAACGCAAGCTATACCACCTGATACAATGTCATGATTTATCACATTGTAAGAACATTCCTTCACATTCAAGTCTAATTTGAAGGGTTAGTTGTCTTTAAAGTACACAACTCACTCACAAGCAATAGGACGGATGAGGTTCAAAAGACAAGGCACAGAAATAACTAATGCTAGATACAGACAGTATCAAATCAATGCCCACATAAAACAGAGGATTGGCAAACATTCTTGGAGATGCCAGTGGAATACTAACTGTATGGCACCTTTTACCACGCCTGTTTTACAATAAACTCAACTGAATGGTGCCAGTAGTCAAGGCGGAAATTTCACATTATCCACATAACAACAGTAAATCAATAGCAGGTTGCTTCAAGCATGACCGACCACTCTGGAAACTTCCTAACAAAACCTTTCGAAGGGAACAAACCTGTGCAACTATTTATAGCTCATCGAGTTCCCTGTGAAAGTCTCTACAGCATGATAAAACTGCGCACAGTTAGCGACATAGTATGCACGAAACAAACAGGAAGTTTAAATACAGTGGACCAGATTTGACATCATCAAAGTGAACATGACAATCCCAAAAGATGCCCCTGCCCGCCTTGCTGCTGCCTCCATACCAAATTAATCACCAGGTACCGTGGGATCAATCTTTAACATGTAGCTAAATCCATCTCGAAAGATGGCAACGTCCAAATCTAGGTTGCATCACCAACAATTGTCACTTCCCCTTTCATCGTTAAAGGAGTAATAAGTTAATATCAAATTAAGAGACTCCCTATCAAAGCAATACCAATGATCTAATGCCACTTGAGAGCAAACAGTTTAAAGGGAAACTGCCAGTCCTTAAGAAACATCTTAAACATTCATATTAAATCATGCCTTACGACAGACTAATGAAGACAGTCTTGAGACATGACTGATACATTCTTGAGAATGTTGGTAGGGTGGTACTAATCTATAATTATAGATTGGGGGAAGCACAGATCCGTTCTAGAGTAAATTGTGTAGCATACCTGTGTTCAAATTATTGGATATATGTGTAAAAAGCACAGGTTTTACCTGAGCTGTGCAAAGACAGTGTTAAATGGTTACCAGGACATTCTAGGCGCGATAGAATGAGGTTGCTAAGGTTGTGGGGAGACAGGTAAGCGAGGAGCGAAGTAAATTACAGGAAATGATAGCAGGCTGTTTAAAATCATCTCTGTAAATCATCTCTTGAAAATAGTCCAGAGGGTGTGATCCAATGATCCAAGAAGAAAGACTATGTTATTGCATATTAAGATATATACAATACTGTTAATAATAATTACCCCTATGTTATTACATATTATACAAACGAGGCGCAGCCAAGTTGAATGGAACATTCCATCTTTCAACTCATGAAATATTTGCACTATTGCACGAATGGAAACCATTCATTATTTGTTTTATACAACACCTTCAAATTTGGATATAA
>KN891951.1:29145-39247 GCA_000934455.1 Apostichopus parvimensis
TATTTAAAAAAAAAATGTCACTACTTTTTTTTGAGAGGTTGAACTGACAGGACACAAGATGGGGGGGGGGGAGATGGGGGAGGGGGGATGGGATAGGATTGAGGCAGGGAGAGAGGGCAAGGTGATAGAACATCTCATCATATCATCGTTAATCGGTGGCCTAGAGGTTACCCTGAACTCTAGACCACTGTTCAGTGAGACTGTACTATTTCTTCCTGATTTTGGGATACCATGTAGAAGTAGGTAGAAGTATCCACTCACCGTCAACAATTCTGTCCACTGACATTCTTGGGCGCTTGGCCTTTCTTGAGGACTTGTCTGTAGGACAACGTGAATTTCTCACGCTGTTACCGTTAGTGGTGATAGAACTTAAGTCTATTTTGATTGGTGGATCCACCTCTGGATCCGGCACTGGTACGTCACCTTCTTTCTTTTCACCACCAGGAAAATGACAGCTGCAAATTCGCAACTGGAATAAAAGAAAGGTTTGGAAAATGTTGATCTCCTTGAGTAGGAAACATGAGATTCCTGCTCAGAGTCTGTGCAACACTAGATCAAACTGAGATTACTGCCCTGGATCTGTGACAACCTAGATTAAACTGAGATTCCTGTCCTGGTTCTGTGACAGACTAAAATCAAACTGATATTCCTGTATAAGGTTGGTGACCTACTAGATGAAACTGTTATTCCTGTCCAAGGTCGGTGACACTCTAGATTAAACTGATATTCTTGTCTAAGCTCTATGACAATCTAGATCAAACTGTTATTCCTGTCCACAGTCTGTGACTCTAGATCAAACTGATGATCCTGTCCTGGGTCTGTCTCACACTAGATCAAACTGAGATTCCTGTCCTGGGTCTGTGATACACTATATCAAACTGAGATTCCTGCCCTGGGTCTCTGACACATTACATCAAACTGAGATTCCTGTCCAAGGTTGGTCACACCCTAGATTAAACTGATATTCCTGTCCTGTGTCTGTGATACACAAGATCAAACTGAGATTCCTGTCCAAGCTCTATGACACTCTAGATTAAACTGAGATTCCTGTCCTGGGTCTGTGATACACGACTAAAATCAAACTGATATTCCTGTATAAGGTTGGTGACCTGACACTCTAGATTAAACTGAGATTCCTGTCCTGGGTCTGTGATACACAATATCAAACTGTTATTCCTGTCCAAGGTCTGTGACACTCTAGATTAAACTGAGATTCCTGTCCTGGGTCTGTGATACACCAGATCAAACTGTTATTCCTGTCCAAGGTCTGTGACACAATAGATCAAACTGATATTCATGTCCAAACTCTATGACACTCTAGATTAAACTGAGATTCCTGTCCTGGGTCTGTGATACAATAGATCAAACTGTTATTCTGTGACACCGGTTCTCATCATGGGTCTGTGACACCCTTCAGCTGGCTGAGATATCTGTCCTGGTTGAGTTCTACATCCATAGTTTTTTACTGCACTGACCGTAGATGAGCACACTTAAAGGCAATTTATTACAATAATTAGCTTCAAGAATCATGCTAAGATGCATACAAAGCCATGACCAGCTCAAACAAGAACACAAGTCATAGATTTTAATGATATCTCACAAAAGGAGTGAATCAGTGATATCACAGATTATCCATGAATATATATTGTATGTTGGCTTAATGGGGGAACAAGGAGTTAAACATGACTTTTTATTTAATATCTGTAATTTCTCATTTAATGAGACTTTTGAGATGACATAATGTCTTCATTGTGAATTGGATATCACATCCCGATATTTACTAAAAGCACATTTCTCACATATATACGTACATATATGCAATTGCATGTTGAGGAGCATGCTAGTTGAACAAAGGCAAAACAAGAATCGACACATTGCCACTTACCTCACCACCAGTTGGCTCTTTGTAAGGACCCCATCCCACAGACCCTCAACTTTAAAATGATGACTACTGTTCTCGAAGAAACTATGTTTTAAGTGTGTTTGTGAGTTAATAGATGACAGAAAGATACATCACAATATGAAATGACAAGGACAGATGTGTATGAGATTGGTTTGTTCAAGTAGTGAATGTAACCTTGACAACAGTTAGTAGTTAGTCCATCTAGAATTGACAATTAAACACACACTGTCATGCAATGCTTTAACTAGTCGTTATTAATGATGCATAATGTAATTAATGTTAGACCGGTAAGTTGAGATTTAAGCAAACCAGTCATCTCCAGATTATACAAGCAGTGGAATAAAAGAGGTTGTTAAGAATGCTGGAAAAGAGATAACAATACAAGGGGCCACAGATAGAATGCCAAACTGTAAGTTAATTTATCTGAAGTTAGTGACAAACAACCTGTACCATACATACAGACAGAGAGACAGGTATGATCAAACTGATGGATAGAAGAACTGTATGAGACAAATGATAGTTGTCCTAGGAACACCATGCACAGTATCCTGCACTTACTGTACAACCCACAAAGAATTAACTCTTCTGGGAGGTGTGTCCATTCACTACCAGGTAAATCCAGGTCTCCAATATCAAGTATATTATAAATAATATCATATATTTCTGTCGCTCGTAATAAAATTTAACAAAGCTTTTTCATAATGAACCATGTCATAATGGCAAACAAGAGCCATAGTTCAAAGTAATTGCATCAGTGGTTTTCACAATAATTTCAGGTTTCTCACTTATAAGTTAAGAATAATTCCAGGAATTGTTGACAAGGTCTATCTGTAGTAAAAGAAGAAGATACTTAAAAATGCAACAACATGTTATCAAGTAACCTGGGTTGGAAGTTATAAGAAATGTCAAACAGTGTGAACCGAACCTACCAATTGATACATCTGCCTGTAGATCTCTGTTGACACTTAAAGCAATGTAAACAACTCATTATCAGGAGTTTTGTAAATGGAAGCCATCATTAACAATGACTTGTGTCTATGGTTATACTGTGACTATCTGTGATTTTGCTGTACTCAGGGTAATGCTGTTTACAATATCTACTGTTAACAGTGACCACTATTAACTATGGGGTGTGGCCTTGGATGTAACATATATCATATATAATAGTAGTACTGCACATGATTAATTGCTACCACCAGCAATTTAGGACTGTATAGAGCTGCATAGGACTTGCAGTGCATTCTTGAGGCTCCAGGCCAGTGTAATCAATCCAAGAGCCAACACCACTTTCACTGAATTCAACAAATATCTGAATTAATTCAGACCGGATGACAATTTCTGACTGTTTATATCACATTACTGACGTTTTGCCAACCATAAGGTAAACTTAATGCGTCTAATAACAATGTTTGTGTTGTTGAAATGTGCTACTTTTATCCTGATGAATATCCTTCTGTACCTCAGCCGGATTCTTGCAAATCCTCAAGGACACAACTTCAGAAGGATTTGTTTACTTTTCTCTAAGAAGGAGTTCTTGCCTTTGGTACTTTTCAGGAGATTTGCTAGGTATTTTTGATTTAAACTATATATGACTTTGTACCAATAAAGCTCAGTTTATTAACATTCCTACCACATGGGACTCCAAAAAAATGGGCAGCAGATTAATAATTTACTCATTGCACAAAAGACTTACTACACAAATATTATCAAACATACACAGATGCTAATACTTCAACAAATCATCGTCTACTAATGACTTCAGGTTACTCATTAACTGATCCTAGTTAATGCCAAACGAACAACACCCCTTATCTCAACAGATAAAATGTACCATTCGTACTGAGATTATTCTGCATTGGGCTCTGTGGAATATTGCAGGAAATGGAAGTGAATTCCATTCAACATCGGCTGTTATTGGCAGAGAGCCTCGTCTAGTGCTTTCTCTTTTAGGAGGATAGTTTACGGCATAATAAACACTTGAAAAACTAGTTCATGTTTACAACCAATCAAATTGAAGAACACCGGCAGTTCTGACGGTATTTGGCAGATATGATTTAAATTGTTTACTCATTTCCTCTCTATTTGTCTCTAGCCCTGCCACTCTCCTCAGCCTTTCTTCAAATTTGCCATTGCAATATTTATTTAAATGTATTTATGATCACTGAACTGTTTTTGTTTTCTCTTCCCCTTTGCGTTATTTGTTATTTATTTCCTTTGTTGGAGGTGGGGGAGGTGTGGGGGGCGGTGGTGGTGGGGGTGTAGGTAAGAGCAGCGGGGAAGTAAGACATTAAGGTTCTCCAATTTAACATATTGAACAGCAGCACTACCTAAAACTCAAATCTACTCACTGTCTACTACAGTAAATCAAAACAACATACTACACAAAAGATATCACATGTTAAAATTTACAGAAAGTCCATACATGGTTGTAAAGGTGATCACACAAAAAAAGGAACTCGTTCCTTGATAGGTTAATGAAACCAGTTTCAATATTAAGATCGTATTTACATTATTAGCTTTATTAGTGCAGTTGGAATTTCAAGCCTATCTGACAGGCTTAAAGATCAACTGAACTAACCACCAACCTATATTTGACAACAGGAAGTATTTCAACATGATCAGAAACTCATCAAATACACTAGTATCAGGCAAAGCACATTGTCATTAGCATCAATCACAGCAATTCCAAAGATCTTCTAATATGAACACAATAAGGCTATCTTCTGTTTACCTCTCCTGCTTGTATACCATTCCCCCTCATTATTTTTCCATCATCATTCCCCCACCCCCTCATCATTCCCACCCACCCCCATCATTCCCCCACCCCTATTCTCCCCATACTTTTCATTTACCAGAACTAGCTGCCTCTATACAGCCATATCTCTTTCACAATATCAGGATACCACAGATAGCACGTCATCACGTCACTCCTTTATAAACTACTTGGATTCAAAACCAGTGACAAGTTGCAGGAAACAAAACCTATACTTTAAATACTTCAAGTACAGAAATAAATAATGGAACAGAACTGATAGCAGAGATCAGGTCTCTCAGGTACAGATGGTCAGAACTATGTCATAAGATCCAATCTGAAACAAGGAAATGCTTTCACTGATTCAACTGCCGACAGGTTTGCAGATGAGGAAAGTCAGAATACCAGGAAATAATATATACCAAGCTCAAACCGCGTGATTGTCCTCAGTTTACTTCATAAAATAGAGGGAAGGTTGCCCAATGACTCTGTCAAAGAGTTCAAAGTCAATACATTACAGTAGGTGTTATATTGTGATGATATATTTTCCTTAAAGGGGTGGGAGGAGAGGGGTAGGGTAAAGGTCACTGCATCACAGATCAACAAGTTCACTCTAGCAAAATTAGTCCTGTTGGACAAGATACAGCAAGTCAGTACACCAGTGCTAAAATACTGTAACCAAAATTTTATAAAATGGTGGTCAGCACTGCACGCTGTTCGCTACAGACGTTTATCTGGGCAATATCTAGCCAACACGTTCACAACATGCTGATCAGGACACTGAACTGCTGCTATCCAGTCAATCTGGGCTAATATAGGCAACATGGTCACAACATGACCAGTAAAATCTTGGTCATGTTGACCTGCAAAGCAGATACACAAGGATCTGTCTGTTAAACTTACATATCATACAAGACCTGACACTAACTTTGGGAACCATCCAAGTGAGAAACTGAACCATGTGCTCACATTACTTTACCAACAATATTTCCTAATACCACTAAAGGCAAATAAAGAAAAGCCATGAAATTCAATTGCTAATGGCTCTGTGGCATTATTAGTAGACTTGTTTTAAGTCATCAATCCTATATCTGTCACAGTAACATAAACCACATGGCATCTTCCAAACAGAGCACAATTTTCGTATTTAGCTGTTAGGTATAATTTACTGTCACAATATCTGCATCACATATTTAGAAATGATTATGGTGTTACAGCCTTCCTCTGTAGGCAACAACTTTACCTGAACCATATAATCCAAATCCCTTTATCCAAATGTTCAACAAACATCACCATTCCACCTCTATTGAGGCCCATTTCTTACACAATATTTATATATAATAATGCATTGGTGTACAAGCACCATGACACACATACTGAGCATCACTGATATATACATATATATCTATCTGTATGTCATGCATATTAACATGACCAGGTCAGTACTACTTTCAGGGTAACATGACTCTTTGGCACTGGGAGAACTTTCACTTTCTTTGTTTTAAACTACTTGACAGTTAAACCCAACACAGGCATACTTTCTGTTTTAAATATGACAGTTTGGGTTTCTTCCAGAACTTGCGTTTATGCTGTGAAATATCCGTGTCCTATTTCCTATGCAACAGTTTTTTTGTCTAAGTTTCAGCATGGGCTGAAATTTCACTAGTTTAACTACAACCTTCATGCCTCATCCATTGCAACACTTCGTTCTGGTTGCATCTGAACTGCCAAAAATTGTAACAGAGAAAGCATTGCTTTAGGTAATGTACTACATAACAATACATGCATGTATGTGTGTGTGAATGTATGTGTGTATTTATGTAATTATGATTGGTGTGTTACAGCTAACAGGTACAACAAATAACATGCAGTGATGCCATTGTTAATCCACACAACATATGTAGATGTAACATCCATTTCTGACATTTGTCAGGTTTAGAGAATTAAATTAATTAAGAATTCTCCACTAATCATCCTTCCTGTAGACAAAAGAACGTGTTGTTACTACGAGAAACAGTAACGGACTCACTTCGAGACACGCCCTACCAGGAAATGTCTACCTCTTCCATATGTGCAACAGTTCAGTTGATACAGGATATGCATAAGTTAAGGTAAACAGTATCACCATAGGAAGCCGCTATTACTTCCCACATGTCTTTACGTGACAGCCAAAGGGTCATCATGTTGACAGTGGTGAGGTAGGATGTAGGAAGGCAGGGCACGGTAAAAGGAGCAAGAGGGAGGGGGGAGGGAGGAAGGGAGATAGAGAAATAAGGCTATTTGTGGCTGAACTCAGAGAACAAACTTTTGATGCAACAACAAGGCACACTCATTACCAAACACAAGTTTTTCTTCTAGGACGCTATAAATCTAAGAATGGCAAAGAAGGAAGAAGAAAGAGCAGGGAATCGAGGTTTGTTTTGAAGGAGACTAACCCTGTACAAATACCACAACTGATAAATAACACAACTTAGTAAATATCTTGACAATGAGCAGTCGCAGTCATCCTTCACACTCTGCACACAAAATTCAATAGAAATCCATGAGAAAATACAATGCAGCCCAGGAAACTTTGTTTACACAAACTTACAAAGCACAAAACCCCATGAACTTGGTTAATAGAAACAAGCACAGAATAAACGGACAGCAACAGGCATCAACGTGTGAAATGTAAACTAAATAAAGTCAAATAAGGAAAATGTCACTTTTGCAATGATCTATGGTAGTAATTGGAGAAGAAAAAAGCTACTACCAAACCAGAAAGATTTTCAAGTCAGTTTAATAATTTTTTATGTAGTATAAACATGAATAGGTCACAAAGAACTTTCTCAATGAAACATTCTATTCAGGTTAGGACTGAAAGCAACATTTTGAGGTAATCAAAACTTTCTATAATCATCTGTGTCTTTGTTAAAGTTAGACTGCAATTAACCAAACTAAGACATCCATCTACATTGTTTCACCAATGAATGGAATTGAGGATGTAACATTACTTTGATTCAATCCTCAACATTTCATCAGCTGGACACTTAGAAGTAAAAAGCAGAATTTTCAACTTCTGCATCACTATTTGAAATGAAACTTGACTAAACAAACTAGTTCCATTCTTAAGGGTTTGAACTATAGACTCTCGCATTGAAATATTTATCGATGTCGAGTCACATGGCTACATCTCACCCTCCATAGACCCTTGGCCCAGGATACCTTACATGATCAATCGACCCATAGCCCAGGATATCTCACACTATCAAAAGACCCATGACACCTCACATCATCAATAGACCCATGACACCTCACATCATCAATAGACCCATTGCCCAGGAAACCTCATTAACTCCACATACACATGGCCCAGTTATTCATCACACCCTGCATTGAACCATGGGCAGAATACCTCACATCCTCCATATAGTTATGGACCAGGATACCTTACACCCTGCTTACCTTACACCCATGGCCAGGGTACCTCACATCCTGAATAGACCCAAAAGTACATCACATCCTGCAAAGATCCTGCAAAGATCCATGGCCCAGGATACCACACACCCTACATAGACCAAAAATACCTCATACCCTCCAAATATTCATGGCCCAGGTTACATCACATCCTCAATATACCCATTGCCTAGGAAACTTTCACACAGACCCATGACACCTCACTCATATACTCATGGCCAGGATACCTCACATCCTACAGAGGCCCATGGCCAGGATACCTCACACCCTCCATATACCCACTATACATCTCACATTGCATAGACCTATGGCCAGGATACCTCACAACCTGTACAGACCCAAGATACCCCACACCCTCCATATACCCATGGCCCAGGACACATCACACCCTCCATCATGGCTAATTATTCCAGGTTCCATTCCATTCAGAAACAATGTTGTCCTCACACTTATTATGTAATAATAATAAATTCAGAGAGAAAATGGAAACATCTTCAAATTCTGCCAGTGAGCTCTGTTAGTGAAGCGTCTGTTGTTATCGATGTCATCAGAAGTTCCATCCATGAAAGGAACCCCTTGGCTCTCATGTTCTGTGGTGGACCACCACTGAAGATGGAGAGCTATTTCCTCTGATCGAGCAACTTGCCTTTCTAGTCTCTTTGGGTCAATAACACCCAGCAAATGAAGTTGCAATGGTCTCATTCTAAGTCTGCATAGCTGAACCACATCCACTATGCTGACCATCAGCCCCAGAGCTCTTAGCCAATCTGGGACCCTGATTGCCTTGTCCGCTTTCGCCAGAGCCTGGCCATCTCCTTTTCCCTGCAACAGCCTGGAACCTGTCATAACAGGATGCATCCACGCGCATCGTTACCTTCGTTCTAGCCAAACTCTCTTCTGTAGATGTTAATTTTGAAACTCGAGCGGGTTAGGCACCTGTTCCTCTGGTTTCTCGACCCCATGTGTCGCCTGAAAATTTCTCCACACTTCTGGGAGTGCACTCTTCTGATACCGCTTTGAAATGGAAGGGGTCGTCTAGTTCGTCCTCTAAACCTGAGAGTATGACTGACGGTCTGCAATCTCAGACATCATCTTCCTCAGCCAAGGTCTCTACCGACTCTGGCTCTAATACCCCGGCTGGTGTAGACGTTGCTGCTCATGTCTCGCTTTCTTTTTCTCTCTCTTAGAAAGCTTCTCTCCTGTTCTGTCCAGGAGTGGTTTCAGAAGGCCTGTCAACTGAGTCAGCCATGTTGGTTCCTCCTCATGTCTCCATCTCAGGGACCAGTATCTCCTTTTAGCCCTACGGTACTGTCAGAGGATGATTCTGGAGACCATCTACTTCTGCTGCCTCTTGGGGACCGTGATCGGGGCCTTCTTCGCCCGCATCTTGGCTCAATTTCCCCGCTCTGGGTTCCTGAACCTCCTGTCGGAACTCTCCCAGCGACCCTCCGGATGTGTCCGATCCTACATGCGTCCCTGTTGGGACTGGACTCCCACCACTCTGCATCTCTGTCAGGACTGAGTCCACTTCTGTATGTATCCCTGCTGACGCTCACTCTCTGGGCCCCTGGAGCTGTTCTGCAACCCACTTGTTTTCTTTCTCTCCTCCGGCCGCACCAAGCTTCATCTTAAGCACTTTGGCCTTCCCCAATGGAGCCTTGCCCTTACTTTTGCCTTTCCCTTGGCCTTAACAACACCAGACGTAGCCTGGACTGCAGGAGGCACTCTTTCTCTCTTTCTTTCTCTTTTTCTCTCTCCGCTCCTCCCCACTACTCTCCTCCTTCCCCCTCTGGTGAGGCACCATTAGGGTTTGGCAGCTGGCCCAGCTGCACTTTTAACTTGTTCCTCTGCCCTATTAACCATGTATCAATTTCTTGCCATTGGGGGAAAACTGGATACAAACTAGACACGGATCACTTCTAGTGCATGTTAAGCGAACAAATCCGCCTAACAATACATGAAATAGCAGGCTTAGAAACGTGCTTCAAAAA